>PVLD010015064.1:0-49983 GCA_004027595.1 Dinomys branickii
CAACTGTCTGACTAAATTTGCATGTCTGTATATGGGTCCATACATCTACAACTCGAAGATATCAATGGATAAAGCAACAACTACTGTTGAGACCATATCACCTTGTCTATAGATTAGTTGTGATTGTACTATTTTCTATGATAATGGGTGTCTGTTTGTCAATATGTTTTTGTACTTTTATGTTTCTAAAATAAAAAAATAAAATAAAATAAAAAAAAATAACTTGTTGAACCCCATGATTCATAATCATATATATTCTGTTAGTTCCTCTTGTAGTTATAACAATTTTCTTATTTGTCTGTTCCTTTTGACTGGCTAACCTCCTTCCCACCCTCTCTTTCTCTCTCTCTCTCTGAGAGCTGCTTTCTTTAATTAAGACACATAGTTATTAATAATGAAATCAAACTCCTCTTATCTAATGAGATTTAATCTGAAACTTTTGAATGATGCTTCTTTATGCTGCTTTTAAATATTTACAGAGGTCGACAGGGTATTACAATAAACCCTCATTTACCTGTCACACAGCTTCACTAATTATGTACTCACAGCAGTCGTGGCCTTGAATATGCAGTACATCCACACACTCAGCACAATCTTTTTGAACCAAATCCCAGGCATCTTAATATCATCCACACCTTTTTCAGAATGTATTTCTAGAGATAAGGAAGTTTAAAGTATAGTACAAACACCCAAATTCTACCTAGGAAAAATTAACAGTTCCTTTGTATTAACAAATTTTAATAAATATTCAAACATTCAGATACCACATGACTCATACAGTTCAGTTTTTTTCGACTCATTTGCAGTGGTATCCAAATGAGATATCCACATTACTAAGTGTAATTTTGGTTTGTGTTTTGAGACAGGGTCTTGCTGTGTAGCTCAGGCTGGCCTTCAATGCACTCTGTAGTCCAGGTTGGCCTCAAACTCATGGCAATCCTCCTGCCTCAGCCTCCTGAGTGCTGGGATTGTAGGTGGGTGCCCCAAAGCCCAGTTTATTTTTAAAAGCAGTGTTAATCTGTAGACTCACTTTCCACCTCGCTTTTGTTTTTTTCCTCTCCTTTCATTTACTGTGGCTGTGAAGCAGACAAATTTAGATCTATTTTCAAGAGGCCCCTCCCAGATCTGTGCACACTGAGAGAATGCTCAGAATGGAAAATGAACTTTAAAGAATGTTATGAGGAACAACTAAAAGGATTAAAAAGCAAAACCCAAGAGATGGATTTTTAAACACAAAAATATTGAGTACAGCAAGTAGGCTGCTGGGTGTACATGTCTGGAAACAGGTGTGCTTCGGAATTATGGCCATCAGGTGAGGAAGGGGTCCCTCCTTCAAGTCTTTGTCACTGAAGCACTGCAAGAGCTTCTTAAAAGAACTACTACTACTGAATTCCTTTTTAAAATAGCAAAAAGCATCGATTGTCTCAGAGAGAGCTAGAATTCAGGCAGAGTTTCTGTTCTCTGCATAGTGTTATTTTCTCTTCATTTGCTCTCACTTCCAACGACATCCTTGTGAAGCAAATACACACTCTCCACCAATATACACGTTACTCATATTAGGTAGAGTGGTGAATGGATCAGTAGAATGGTCATCAACATCCTCCCACTCTCTGCATATCTGACTCCAAATATAAGTCACATGAAGCCCCACTGGTTTGTTGTAAACCAAAGGAATCCTAGGGATCTCTCAGTTAACAGTGCACTGGGAAGTCAAGCCAAATGTGTGCGAATCACAGACCCTACTCAGTAGAGACTTGGTAGTAAGTCTAAGAATCCAGACAATGATAAGCCTCAGAGTGTGGAAGGACAGAGACAGAGACAAAGACAGATACAGACTGAATGACTATCAAGGGCAGGGCAGCATCCCAGGTTCTTCCTTTCATGGCAGATATGCCCCCTGGTCAGAAGAGATTAGATCTCTTAAGTAGGGCTTCTGGCATTCTGTGTAAAGCAGCAAGTGTTTAAATTCGGCCGCATCTTCATTTCATGCCCCTGACAGCTCCATAACTTACGTGTGACACACCTTACAGATCCAGGTTCTATTTGCTAGATACAGTGTCCTCAGCCCAGACATCACCCAAGAGCTTTCAGAGATAAAAGCCCCTTGTCCAGGTAAACACCCACAGCCTGACTTCCTGACTGAACATAGGCCCGGGTCACCTGCCTTCTCTTTTCTCCTGTTGCTTTCTCCTAGTGCAGGGACTGCAGGCTGGTAGCAGACCACACGCTTTAACGCTTTCCTCCCTAAATAGCTCTAGGTGTTTGGAAAATATCAGTTTCTAGCCTTCCAATTTCTACAGCATAAGAAATACGGTACAGATGTAAGTTTAGCTAAGAAATTACAATTCACTGGAAATTTATTTCCAGTTTATGTTAGAATTTAAATCCTAGTTCCAATTCCATCTCTTTCAATTTGGATAATCATGAAAACTTCAGCCTATGTAGATTCTATTCCTTTTGTTTTTGTTTTTGTTTTTTTTGAAAGTGTTTTACTACATATTGCCCCATTTTGTAATTGCCTATAGCATGCGCTTTAGCACTGGGAGAGCAAAGCACCTTTAATTTGCCTGTATCCTCTACTCCTGGTAGCAGAGAAGTGTAGATACCGATGGCAGTATTTGTTGAGTGAGTGCAAATGACAGTCCTATGATTTTAAGAGTTTAAGGTTCTATGGGCTGGGGATATAGCTCAGTTGAATAAGCGCTTGCCTGGCAAGTGCAAGGTCCTGAGTTCGATCCCCGGTACCACAAAAAAAAAAAAAAAAAAGAGTTTAAGGTTCTGTTCTCCATTTATGTTCTAATAGGTGGTTTTGAGCAGTCCATCAATCTTCCAAGGTTTAACAAGCACCTCCTATCTGGGCAGCATTTTAATTGAAGGGAGTCCTTGTAATTACGGAATTTCCATTGACAGGAGGCTGCTGCCATTGTTCAGCCCCGATATAAAAATCAGACACAGGGAGGGAGACATTTGCACAGAACTGAATACTCTGCCTCATGCCTTTCTCTGGGGCTCCAAGTGTAGAACAGCTCTTTTGGAAATCATGTAACAGGCACCCCGAGTTTCCAAATTCTGTTTCTCTGCCACCAGAAAATTTCTCCTCATTTCCCTTTTCCAGTTTCAGGGCTGTAAGACACCCATGAGAAAGTGGGGGAGGTGAAGGACAGAACAAGTTCTGGGATCTCCTCTTTTCTCAGTCTTTCGTTCGTTTGGTACAGCCACCAGCAGTCCTGCAACTGATTTTACAATTTTGACATTGGCCGCATCCGGGTCCTTCTTCCCAAATCTTTCCTCTTTTCCCTCTCCGTGGTAAAGGTGAATAAGACAGAGTAACAGTTAATAACATATGGCTCTCTTCTTCCTTTCCCTTCCTCCGACTGTTGTAAATTTCAAGCCCTCAGACCAACAGTTGATCAAATTTGCATTTTCAGCACATTCTCAGATAATTTTAAAAAAGTAACAAAACCAAAACAGTTTCTATTCCTTCGCACTTGCTATATATTAGCCAATCTGTTAAACCTTTTGCAGGACTTACCTTACTTAATCATGCCAACAGTTCTAAAAGGAAGTTAGTATTTTCATTTTCTACATGAAGGATAGCTTGGGCCACGTCAAAAACCATCTCGGTCTTTAGATAATCAAGGATATGAATGCTGGTGTGGGAAACAACACAACAAATGCTGAAATGTTGTGTCACAGCTCCTCTGAGAAACAAGCTCCTGTCCTGCTTTCCAGGTGGGCCATTTTCCTGGATGTATTTCCTAAGTATTAGCTAATGTCACACATTACCCAGGATGCAGCAGCTTTATTAACTGAGTAGTCTCATGCCCCAGGACTTCGTATCCTGGAAAAATTCACTCTGTCTTTCCTTCCTAAGTGACTTCTAGAGGGAAAACAGAAAACTTAAATGGAAACAATTAAGCTGCTTTTCATAACTTTCTCTTTGAAGCTAGATTTCCCAAGCAGAGATAACTGATGTTTTTCTTCTTTGCCTCTACCATCCTTTTGATGTTATTAAAAGTTAACATAAAATATAATAAAACTTGGCTTCCCTATAACCTTATTTCTAGACTAATTTGGGAAGGACAGAATCAGAGAAGCATACATTTTTAAAGGGCCCAGTTTTGTTACTAAATTAAAAGAAAACTGCATATTTTATGAATATCTCAACTGAGGTTTAAAAAATTATTCCCAGGCATAAGCCTTGTTATATTCTGAGTTTAACTCATTTTGCAATAAAACTTAGAGCCTTTTCTTTATGTCACTACCCAGTGCTGCCATCCTGAATCACATTAACCTATGGGGTTTGCTCTTCTTTCTCTAGGGTAGTGGTCAAACCATGGCCCCAAAGTCTTGCTCTAAACTGTCCATGCTGCCTCTGTATGGATTCTGTTGGGCCATATAATTTTCTGATGCTTCCCCATTTATTTTCCTTTCTAAATTACCCTCCCTGTTGTAGGGTAATTTAGGGTTTCATCTCTTGTGCATCTCATTTAGTGAGAGTGTCCTGAGGCCACCCTCTGTGCCAAACACAGCAAACAAAGCCAAGTCTCTTTTTGATGAACTTAGAGTCCACAGGAAAAACCACTAACCAAGACAATGTGACAGTAGAAAGGGGACAATTACACAACGAGGAAGCCTAATTCCATACCCTCACATCTCTCTTAATCTATACATCTGCATGATGTACACTCACTGTTCTTGCTGGTCTTCCCAAACTTTTCTTTAGTGACAGAATGTGAGAGGGACACTAGCAAGCAGTGTGGGTTTTAGCCGTAACACACGCCTGGTGCCTACACTCATTCCCAGAGCTAACAGCCACTCTAAGGGGAGTGTCACAGTCTATGCTAAGCAATTAAATGTCCTATGGTTTTACTTCTTTTGATTAAAAATATAATAGGCTGTCCATCACTAAAAATATAAACTCATAAGAAATGCAAAGTTTCAATTGTTTCTCTTTTTCTTTTTAAAAACATCCATATAATTATCTTTACCACATTAAAAAATAAATATCAAAGAGGAAAATAAAGTAGTTCATAATCTCCCCACCTTCTATTAATCACAGTTAGTATTTTTGATCTCTGTCTTCCAGCATGGTCTTTGGTGATACCTTGTAAATGATCATTTAATAGAAAAAAATTGTATCGCAGGGCTATAAATTCACATATCTTCTGCACATGCATTTAGATAAAACATCTTGTTTGTGAGGTTTAATGTTAATTCTAAGACATGTTTACAACATATACTTTGTATGCATATATTTAAGAAAGCATATGTATTTTAACTACAGAATTTTTTGATTAATAAAAAGAGATGCTTCTTTCCAAATATGTTTTAAAGTAAATAGAGAAAACCCAAAGGACCTGCTTCAAAAAATTTGCTAAGTCTCTTGTGCTCTGGGGAATGCAGCAAGGGGACTCTGCCCAGCCCGGGCTATTGTGGAGGAGGCCGGCCCTTCCCTCTGCTCCTCCTCTAATCTTTGCACCGGTGCTCTGTCTGGAGCTGTCAGCTGTTGCCTCTTGGGTTTTCCATCAGGTTGCTTATCCGATCACGAAGCAGATGGAACCCCTGATTCCTTCCCGATTCCTGCCTCTTCCTCACTGTAGGTAAAACCATCATTCTTTCTAGTGAAGCCTTTTCCAGCCAGTGTGTTTCCACATTAGGTGAAGTGTTTACAACAAGTCTGTGTGACACAAGTTAAACAAGCTTGATGATGTCCCTATAAAATAATTCATTAGTCCAGCTGCATAATAATAAATTATGGGTTTTTAGACTCATAAGCAAGATTTTAAAAGTGTACAAATCTAAGTTGAAATACATACAGAAACTCAGACTCTTGTATAATGAAAATAGTGGTAAGAAGTTAACGAGCTGAAGCACAAGAATTTCATTCGTCTAATACATGTCTCTTTTTATTTGGATCACAACAAATTGCAGAAACTGCTCCGCAGCAAGTTGGCATGTTTCTTACAGTTAAAGGAGCATCTTTGTCACAAGAGAAAAGGACCGAGGTCATTACTGATTTAGTTAAAGAGTAATTCCAGAGTATACGTAAGTTAATGTAATTGCATTAAACACTTTCTACATAGTGTTTTTTTGGCACCCGTTATTGTCTTTTGATTTTTTCAGCTCTAGGAACTGAACCTGGGAATTTGTGTATGCTAGGCAAGCACTTCAGCTCTACGTTACAACTCCAAACTTTTACTTACAGTCAAATGGCTACTTTATGGTTTTGTTGAAATTGTTATTTTATGAATCTGTCTAGGGTTGCTGCTTTTTCATTCTAGGAGACTTAGAGATAATTTTTTTTAAATTGACAAAGAATAGGGAGAGTTTTCCTGATGCAGATGTTTTAGATTATGAATTTTCTCTCAGTATCATGATGAGAAAAACCCAAATGCCTGGTTCCAAAAAAGTCTGAATAGCATTAAGTCTCCCCTAGAACTGTGAGAAAGATTATTATTCTAAGATGCTTTAGAAGTTGACTGATTTGCTGCTATGCTCAAAATAAAAATGGGGAAGTCTTAAAAATTAAGTTAAAATAGGCTTTGAAAAGAGTTTAAGAGAATTTTAATTCAGTATAGTTATCACTAAAAAAAAAAAAAAACCCTTGAAATAAAGACAAAATAATTAGCAAAGACAACTAGGACATTTTCAACCTTAATGAGTACAATCTGCCCTGCTAAAATTCTAAATGCTGGAGACCTCTGTAACTTTAAAAATAAAATGTACGGGGTAAACTGAAACTGGAGACAGAAAATGAAATTTCAGTCATATCAGAAAAACTGGTTTATACTAATCTCCTTTTACTTTTTAACTTAAAAAAAAAACATGTTTTTCAAACTGTGGTACATTGACCACATGTATTCTAATCACCAAATAAGCTTGTTAAAATTATAAATTACTATGCATACCTAATTATTTAACTACCTAATGATCTCACTACCTTAACTCACAACTAGAATAGAAAAAGAAGAGACACAAAGGACATGGGAATTGCAAGCTCAAAATCTTTTCATTATGACACATACTGGTTACAAAAAGGTAGTAAATCATGCTCAGCTTTAAATTACAGTAAAGATAAAGACTGGGAAGAAATTCAGAAAAGGTCAAAGAAATGATTAAAGGTTGGAAAACTAGATTTCTGTTCTGACCTCTGAAGTTGAACGCAAAGCCATATTTATATTGTATGATTTTTTAAGAGGTCAAAGTCCTGCTAGGGATTTAAAAAGCTCCTCATCTGTCCCTGTGAGAGAGAGGGAAGCAAAATCAGTGTACTCTTCTTTTAACCCTTTTAAAATTTGCATTTCCGCGTAAACTTTACACAGCAAAATAAGATTTTGTTCCAAAACTAAAAAAAAGAAAAATCATGACTCTATAATATGTTAGTGCCACAGTACCAATCAGCATTTCCTGCCCCAAGTATTTCCCCTGCAGGGTACCCTGCTGTGAAGGTTAGTACTGCCACCTTATGAAATCATTCTTTCGACGGAGGCATTTGGCATCTGGGGGATTTCCTTCTTGGTCATCAGTCAGTAGAGCTGATGTTTTGGGGAGGTCGGGCCTCACTTCTCAAACTTTAATGTACGCAGGTATTGCCGGGGGCCCGTGTTAAAATACATATTCAGGTCCAGCGGACAGGATTGAACCTGAAGAATATGAATTCTGAGCTAGTTCCTTGGAAATGTTACCACTGGCCCATGGCCCACACTAATGCTCATTAATTTTTAAGCGTGGTTCATTAGTAACAGCTTTTGTCCCAGAAAAAGTACCTACAGAATACAGAGTAAACATATCATGTTTGATTCCACTCAAGAAAGCCAATGAATGCCTTGCCTGGAGACAGCAGAATGGGGTCCTCCACCTTGATGAGGACTGGGGCTTCCCAGAAGGACCCTGATGGAAGCCACGGGAGGCAGGGGAGATAGCATCTGCAGAACACTAACTTCACCCACAGCGTGATTTTCTGGCACTGTGATCATTCAGAGGAATTGGGTTTGGGCTGACAAAATCAACACTAACAAAATTATAGTAGTCTCAGCTGTTTTCCTTTTGGCCTCTTGAGGAAAACAAGGTTTGAAGAAAGACTTAAAATGCTAAAGAACCTGCTTTTTGCAATGTTCACTTTGGGGTTTTCAGGCTTAATGATGTTTAACTTCATTAATATTAGTTACTGTAGCAACTGTAAACTTCATAAGGTGAATAATCATGACTTTCGTTTAACAATTTTCCACCTGATTTTTGTTTTCTTCCTTGTCAAAGAGTAATGATCATGGCTCATTTTACCACTCGAAAATTATCCGCTCCGTCTTCCCAAGCAGAACAGAACATGAATCTTACCTGTCAGGCTTTATCTGCTACAGCCTGTGCCAAAAATTATGTGCATGTCTTCTTAACTACAGAAGACTCATTTCATATGGATTGAGTTCAAATCTATTAAATTCACTGCAATATCAACTACAATGTGACTCACTTATTTGCAAATGAGAAAAGTGAATCATAAAATTCTTTGAGTTTTAATAATGAAATGGCTATATCCTTTGCTAGTATTTTAATAATAAGGGTACTAACTTATTGTACAGTTGATTCTACACTTATCCTATCTTCACCTCCACCATCTTGTCTTTATAACGCAAAATTCAGTTAATATCAGATGCACCCAGCTATCTGTAGCAATAATGCTAAATAAAAGATACATACACTAAAAACTTAATCTTTAGAGGGTGTGTTGAGACATTAAAAATGCAGATATGGGAAAATTCTTATCTATCTTGTTTTAAGTATTTAGAATAAAAGTAATTTCAGTATGAGTCTTCCTCAAGTCTGAAAGAAGCCAAGTCTCTTTTGTCAGAATAAGATTTTGTTTGCACAGTATCAGTTTAATATAAAACAGAAAACTGAGGTAAATTAAGGTATAGAGGAACAGGCAGAGAGTTTCGTACTGAATTCCTTTCTAAAAGGACAGAGGCAGAAAAGGCGTGATGTGTGGGCATCAGACTTACAATAGAAGAAAATGACCAGAGGATGCAAAAACGCTTACTCAACTGTAATAGAATAATTGTGTTGTTTTGCTCAGAGGTGCCAAGATAGTCATGTTCTTGGAGAGTCATGGATCCAGCACTTCTTGAAACAAAACCTGGGCGGAAAATTATAGGCCTAGAGAAGGCTCCCAGTCAATAAATTTACAGAAGCAGCCTTATTGATTTTTTAGTTACTTGAGTAGCACAAGTGCAATCATCTATTTCCTCAGGCCATTCCATTCTTTTCCACTGTGTAGGTGGAGCCCATACAACTGCTTGGGAATGAGGCACAGCTTGCAAGGAATATTTACGGAGACAAGGACTCACAACTAGTAGGGATAAGATAAAAAGAAGCACAGACAGATGGCACCATTAAAATATTGTTGCCAAGTAATTACAGAGTACAATTCCTTCAGGAGCAAAGAATAGCAAATCAGTCTTGGTACTAAAGCAACATATAAAGTGGGTTTTAAGTATAACACTTGGAGTCAGTCTAGAATCAAGCCTAAGCTCCATTTAATAGCGCTGCTGTGGTATCTTGGGTCTCCTGTCTAAAGTTCGGTTCTCTCATGATTGAAGTGGTGATAAAAATAAGTCTTACCTGGTAATATCTGAAAATCACATGAGATGATTCTTGAAAATTAGGTCACACATAGTGCCTGTTTCATGTTTACTCACATTTAGGTCTCAAATGTTACTGTAATCCCTCAGTTCTAAGAAACCACTATTTGATAAGTGCATCATAAATTTAATGAAAACTTCTGATCATGTAGCTATTTTATGTATTTACATATGTATTTATTTTGGCTTTTTGAGATAAAACCTAAATATACAGGTCAGGCTAGCCTCATACTGATAACCTCCTGCCTCAGCCTCCTGAGTGCTGGGATCACAAGTGTGCGACCCGGAAGCATATACCATTGTTTAAGATATACTCCCATTCCAAAAGGAAATTCTTCCAATTAAAGTCTTAAAAAATGAATTCACAGTAATCCTTTGGTGCGTTAGCCTCAGTTTTAATACAAGGTATATCAGCCAACTTTTTATTGCTGAAACATAATACTTTACACCCACCACTGAAATGAGAAAAAACATAAGCCTGGCTTGCCACAGAGGGCACTCAGTTTATAGTGAGCTGGCTCCAAACAAGTGCTCTGCTGGATGGGCCTGGCACCAGAGAGATCACCCATCACATCCAGGAAGCAGCGAGGCAGAGGAGGAGCCAGGGAGGAGAAATGTTCTCTAAAGATCAGCCTGCAGGGACCACAGTGCACTTAGTCAGCCAAGGCCACCATGACACAGACTTAGCGATTGTTAAACTTCATAAAAATAACCTACACATAGTTTATACTTGGCCAAAAATATTGTGTGTGAATATTTTCTTAGTCAAATTGTAATCCAAAAGCTGCTCAAGTTGTAGGTGATAATGCTCTTATATAGAGACTTTTAGAAATTTTAAAAGAATATATTATTAACAAAGGAGTTGAAGTCCAGAATCGGCCCCCCTCCAAAAAAAACCAACATAAATGTGAGTTCAATATTGAAATGCCTTTTTGCAAGGTAAGTTAGTACCATAGGACTTGTAACAGTTTTATAAAAGCCGCATCTGCCTCCGGCCCTAATAAATCAATCCGACCTTTTTTACTGTCAGCACCCAATACATAACAAACCAGTATGTGACAATGACAGAAATAATGCAGATTAGATAATGGCACTACTAAAATTTTCATTTTTGTCAGAATAATATTTTGTTTGCACAGTATCAGTTTAATATAAAACAGAAAACTGAGGTAAATTAAGGTATAGAGGAACAGGCAGAGAGTTTCGTACTGAATTCCTTTCTAAAAGGACAGAAGCAGAAAAGGCGTGATGTGTGGGCTGAATTTCCACTTGTGGCCCCGCTACTCTCCAAAACATTCCATGTTTTTAAAAATCCACACATCAAGGACCAATCTAAAGCGGTAAAATCTTTCACAAAGCAGCATTTCCCCATCCTGTGTGCACAGTGCGTTATTCTTTCTGCGTAATGAATTGCAACACAACATACATTAGTTTCCCCTTTTGGAGCACAAAAACCAACATAATGAACACAAATCACAAAAGGTGAACAACAGTGACAAAAGACAAAACACAAGAAAGCCAGCATCTTTTTATGACTGTTAAAGGGAACACTTTGTAGACGAGAGTTCTAAATACAGGGTGATACGTTCATATTTATCACCTACCATTTTCACTGTGGCCAAGATAAGATTAAGAATGTAACTGAAGAGACAGATAAGAGGGTGACACTTGCCCCACATTTTTTTCATTTGTCTTTGTAATAACTGTTGTTTCACAAAAATTGGTCAGTCTAAAATCTCTAGGGCTAGGTCAGTGCTGTAGGAAGAAGTCATGTGATAAAAGGTCACACAGCAGGCCTGCTTCACAGGTGGACACCTGTCATACGTGCCTTACATTTAGAAGGGCCCTGTCACAAGTTTCATGCTCTGTTGCTGCTGTCTTAAAATTTTAATAATTTCATGCTGAATTTGCAACTTGTAAGTGAAGTCTGCTAGGATGATGAAGTATGAACTGGAGCAAAGGTGCTGTGTGGGACACGCCTACTGCTCAGCGCTTGTTGCCCTCTTCTCACACGCATTTCTGACATCCCTTTGGCACAGATTTATGGTGCACCCAGGACTGGGAATTCTCAAAGTGAGTACACAGTAAGTGTATCTGACCTAAGTCTGAATGAGCAGGGGTGCTACAGCCCTGAGCATTCCCATGCGACCCTGAGGCCACTTCAAGCACGAAGAAGAAACTCACAAACAGAGGAATCCTATGGTACCTTCTCATCCTCAAGTTACTGTTTTCTGTTAGCTATTACTTAGGGTACAACTATGGCATAGGAACAGGTTTGCATTAGGTTGACATCACCCCTTTTCCTTTTACCCCTTGAGAGAATGCATATGCATCAGGAAGTGAAACCAAATCAGCTGAATTTCCTTTCCACAGTGTTACCAGTGTTTCCAGTAAGAATGAAACACATATAATTTAAAAAGCTAGAAAATGTGACTTGTGTAATTGTGGTGATTTTGTTTCCTTTTTTAACTTTGTTTTTTGTGTTGATCCTTGTAAAGTTTTTATTGTAGATATCTTTATCACTTGTACTGAGGCTTCCCTAGGCAATCACTATTCCTCAGAGATGTCTTCTAGGTGTAGCTGGCTCTTCTTGGTCTTTGTGTCTGACTCAAGGTTCTACCTTACCAATTTATTAGGGATCAGAAATTTGTATCTATTTGACTAAATACTCAGTCCATTGGTACTAGACTATGGTGATATCTTTGATAACAGACAATCACAGTGTTGTCATCCAAGGCAGAACAACTAGTTACAATAGATATGACATCTTGGCTATTAGCAATAACAACAGCATCAAGCGCAGCCTAGAAATTTACAAACTGTGGTAACTATTAATCTGGTGCCTTTAACTCTAGGAGCAAGATCTACAGTTATATCACAAAATCCAACATAAACCAGGAGTTCATATACAGTAGGTCTCCAATCAGTAGAGAGATTCTACCCTTGGATCTGGTATAGGGAGGGACAAAGAGAGAGATCAATGAATAGAAATACAGAAGCAAGGCTGAAGGACAAAGGGTGATCACCCAAGCTTTGGGAACCTAGAGAAGGGTACATCAGAGAAAGAATGGAGAAGAAAGCAAAACAATACTGAAGTGAACCAGAAAGACTAGAGATGATGTTCACTCACAAGGAAATATAAAAGAAACCAAGAAAGATGTTTAAGGAAAGAGACAAAAAAGAACAATATAAAACAATAAAAACAAAAACCTAAACGACAACAAACCAGACAGAAAAAGGAAAACCAAACAAACAAGGAAAAATAAAACAATGAAATTCCTCTGGTGTCCACATGCCTGTGGTAGTGTGCAAGTCAGAGCACACATCTGTGTGGGGTAACCCCATGAAGTCTATGGTAGGATTAGTACTGGGGGTGGGGCTGATCTTAGCCTCTGCCTGTAGGACTGGGCCAGTCATCAGCCAGCACCTTTCTGTGTCCCTCGGTGGCCTGCCCACAAATTCTTATCCCATTTGTCTGTGTGTCACTCTCCTAGTTGCTGTGGCACCCTCAGAGAGACAGCCTGAGGCTACTCTCAGTTCGGTGTGCAGTTCTGTAGACCAAATGGAGTGTGCCTTTGTGCACACCAAACTGAGTTTGGTCTTGGTTTGGTCCTTGCACAGCCTCCTCTGTCCCACTTCCACTGGCATACCTCTCTCCTCTCACTGCTGGCCATGGGGCGGGGGGGGTGCTGGCAGTGGACTCACTGCCCCTGCGGCCGCTGCACAGTCATCCCAAGGCTACACAGTTCCACTCCTCTCTCCTCTCTAATAGGGGTAAGTGCTGAATTTCCACTTGTGGCCCTGCTACTCTCCAAAGCTTAAATCCCAAGTCTGGGTTGTTCTCTGTGCTGCCGGTCACAGGGCAGGAGGGGTCACGCTCTTCCACTCACTACCTTTAGCAGCACCACCGTTGGGCTCCCTAATCTTGCTGTCACTGGAGGTTCCAGTTATGCACTATAGGGCATGACCAAAAAAAGGAACAAAACCAAAGCAAAGCAAAACGCTGCTGGCTCATCAGGGAGGGAGCAGTTTCCTGGCCACTTGCTCCTGTGTGTGCCAGTGACATTTGCTGCCAGGCTGCCACATTCTCTGTTTGAAGGAAGCCAAAAGAGGTGAGGGGTCTCATATCCCAAATGATTTGTGTGTGGCTTCAGTCTGCCGCACTGCTGCAGTCCATTAGTTTTTTGGGAACCTCCCAGAATGGCAGTTCCTGCTCCCCATGCAGGCGGCAGTCCCACAGGCAGCCCTGTGGGCTGCTTTGCCATTTTATAAAGTTCTATGTCTATGTTTTGTCTGATCTACAAGTCTCTTACTTCAGATTGATTTTGGACCAGGCTGTATGTCCTTCCTTCTCTTCCAATTATCTGTGTTTTTAGTTGATTTTCTCTGCGTAGCTCCAAAGTGGTTCCTCTTTTATTCAGCAGTGTTGAATCTCCCAATCTACTATTGTGTTTTGGAAAAGCTTAAAATTGGTGTGCAATTAGTGCACCTCCTGGACTCCTCTGATTGGAAGGGCACACCCTGGGCTTTTTCACCTGTGCCCTGAATATTGAACATCTATTAAAACTAATGCTCAAATCACCTGTTTCTGCAAATAGCCTCAACAGGAGTGTCAGATTCAGAGTTCCTTCTGAGTTTTGCAAAGTTATTTTGCGAGGTCATGGAAGCATCTATGAAGATATTTTTTAAAATGTATATACTATTTTTAGTTAGTTTACATGGAAGATCACTCAGGTTACCGGCACATAATGTTATAGGAAACAAGAGGGCAGAATTTTGTATTTATACTTTGCTGGTTTTACCCTTAATTTGTTTTGAGTTTTTCATTTCAATCTATCTTAATAGATCAAACATTGATCACTATTCAAAATAGATGCAGCTATTTTTGTTCTTCTTTCTGCTATGGTTTATATATAGGCTTTCCACCACCCCAAAGCATTTGCACTAATAAGCAGGGCATTTGAAATGTGACTTGGTTACAGGACCTTTATAGCTGACCTTGTTTGAGGCAGGGTCTGTTCAGAGCAGACTTGTCACTGAAGGCATAACCCAGAAGGGCCTGTCTATTTCACAAGCTCCGCCCATCACCTTCTACCCGTCTGCCATGACGTGAGCAGCTTTACGTTGCTAGCTCCTCCCGCCATGCCTCCCTGCCTTGGAGCTAGCCAACTGCAGACCACAAACAGGAGCCAAACGAAGCGCGCGCCACATCTAAGCTGCGGGTGCTGGGCCTCGCATCTCAGCAAGGAGCAAGGCAGTAAGATGCGTCCTGATTTATATTTAGGGTTCAATGTCACTGTTAAGCTTGTTCGGGAGGACAGATTGGGAAAAAGAAGCATAAGTCTTTCTCCAAGGAAACCCTGATAACTGAGAACAAGCATGTGGGTCACCTTGGATATGTCATTCTTTTTAACTTTATCAGATTTTCTTTGGTGAAGGTGCTTCAAGACTTACATTTTACAACTGCCCAAAACTCTTGATCCATTTACTTTCCAGCCACAAATCATATGTTCCCTTCCTCTGAAATACTTTCCTAACTAGGTCACACAGCATATTAGATCTTTACCATTGTTTACTCTGAGGGAACACATTACCTGCTACCTACCAGAATCACCCATACATAGCAAGTCCTTTAACCTATTCCTATCCGGGCTGATGACAAAGAGGGTTGTTAGAGAATATCCTTTGGTTCCAGACTGTCACTTGAAGCAGCAATAAACAGTTTAACAAACTTTAAATACACAGTGAACTCCCATGCCAGGCAGCATGTATCCACCTGTTCAGTTAAGCTGTGGATAATTATAAACATCCTCCATTTCTTTCATTTCTAGGAAAATTATATCTCAAGTCTGTTTCATCTCGTGCTTTTCTTGGAAAAGCACTTGCATACTCTGTCTTCATGTTTTTTCATCAAGGGTGAAAAACCACCATTGTTTATCATCTCCAAGTAATTTTAAAGAAGATTTTTCATTTTGTTTTTTCTTTGCTTATTTTTCCATCCTACTTCAAAAGGTAAAGTATTCAACCTGTTGAAATATATTTTAAAATTGGCAAAGAATTAGGTGGTCTGTAAGCAAAAGTCCTGGGGTTTATCTTAGAGTTTTAAAGTAAAATTATGAAGCTTTAATTTTCTTGTTTTGAAGGTACACTAAAAGCTGGGATTGCTGGCAACTTGCTCTGTGAGTGTTCCACAAGATGAGTGAGCAGTTCTCAAACATTAGAACTTGATAAGCACACAATGTCTTGCAATATGAGTAGCACATGATTGCTGGTCCCATGATTACAACTGAAGTAATGGTTCTCTCTGTCTGTCTTTTGGTTGGTTTGTCTGTCTGTCTCTCCCCCTCCCTCCTTCTTTCCTGATTCAGGCTTGTAGGAGATCATCCCTCAATAGCAAGGAGATATTTATGAGAAAGGCAGAGAATCCCTGACTTCAGGTGAGATTAGGAGATTCAGGAGATGTGTACAACATGGCAAACAGTGCAGCACGTTTAGAAAAGCACCACCCAAATACACCTACAGCACTGAGAACACTGAATGTGTTCAACAACAACGCATTGTCAGATATGGGGGAACCCACAAAGGGAGGCAGAAGCCAGTGTCACTGGACGGGTTTCTGTTTAAAGCTGCACAAAAAGAAAAAGATTCAATCGAGCAAACAGACAGCAGTCACCCTGCTAATGACAGTGAAAGCTGTCCAACAAGATAACCCTTCTCTCTCCTTTCTCCCTCATATCAGCCATGAAGGTTTTTGAAGAAAAGCGCATGTTAATCTATTTTTTTATATTTTGTATTTTCTCTATTATATTGTATTATATTACAGGAATAATTTGTATATGAATATTTTTTGATTGTGAAATGAATCATCTGATTTTCTCTTATTTCTTTTGGGGAAATTTACATGTACTTTGGATTACAAGCATGTTTCTAGAACGAAGTATGCTCACAAACCAAGGATTTACTGTATTTTTCCTCTTAGGCTGTGATCTGAAATGAAGAGTAAAATGAATTTTGAATCATTGTTCCTTTCGTTCATGAATGAGCATTTGTCTATACATTTTACTATTGAAATTAGAACATTCAAAAATAGTTTGCCTTGTATCTGAAGTCAATATCATTGAAATCTGATGCACATTTTATCAAATTTAAATAAACAATTTCAAAACCCAAAGAAATACATTTTATTTTCTATGTACTGAGATGTGATTGCTGGATTAAAATATTATTTGGATAGATTAAAATTATTCTTACTCCACAAATAATGTCATGGATTGGCTTGCTGGTTTCAAAATACAAAGGTAGTTTTTAAAAATGTATTAGGAAAAGTGAGACATTCCCTCACTTTTTTGCTATAGTGTATTTTATGTAGTTTAAATTATGAAATGAAATGTTTTATATTATACTTGCTCTAATGTTTTGTTCTACTTGTAGTTTACAACATATAAAGGATCTGGGTGCAGTTTCTCTTGTGCTTACTAAGAATTGGGTGTCGCTACCCTGCTTGCAGTGTCATCATGCGGAAAGCACTATCAGTCGCTGCCTTGCTTGCTGATGTGAAGTTTGAGACCAAAGTAGGAGGTGAGATCAGACTAACATCTTCATGCTCCTCTCCTTGAGGTGGAAACTTGAGGCTTACTAGAATGAAGGCACTGGGAACTGGACAGAAACACTCATGTTTGTACATGGGACGCTGATCTCTTGAGGCTCTTTCCTAGGTCTATCCTGGAACCTGGATTCAAGCATCTAGGAAAGCTCCATACAAATTTTGGATACAGATGAACAGGAGGCAGGGTTTCTGCCCATTCTGTGGGTGTCACCAAAGTGTGTGAAAGTTGCTGTATGTTCCAGAATATCAGGCAAAACTTCTGAGAAAGACAGAGGCCCGGACTTAAGAATAAAGAGACTACCATTTTTCAGACCTTCTAAAATAGATACCAAAGAGTACAAAGGCCAATGGATGCAAGAAAAACAAAAT
Source organism: Dinomys branickii (assembly GCA_004027595.1). Taxonomy (NCBI): domain Eukaryota; kingdom Metazoa; phylum Chordata; class Mammalia; order Rodentia; family Dinomyidae; genus Dinomys; species Dinomys branickii. Next base: position 17,614 of record PVLD010015064.1, read on the forward strand.
AAAACCAAATAAGGTGGATAGGAACAGGTTGCAGGTCAGAGGTCTTCACCTTCAGACCTGGCCAGAGGAGGTGCTCTGGGCCCCAAGGCTTCTCCAGCTGAGTTTAGGATGCTTTGCAAACTCACACCTCCACCTGGTGCCTTGCCCGGGAGGCAGGCATGGTGAGCATGTATAAACAATCACACATTTTGGACCAAACAGTGTATGAGAGGACAATTGTAAAGATACTCAGACCCCCATCTTTACTACCACCCTCCATGTTACATCTATGCCAAAAGACCCCAATAATCATACAGTTATCAACTCTTATTTGGTACATTTAAGCATATGTGAATCTCTCTGCACTCTCATTGGAATGGTTTATATCTAGATGTCCCCCAAGAGCCTCATTCACTCAGTTGGAGCTTTGAGGAAGTGATTGAATCATGGGGGGTCATAGAGTTGGCTCGCTGCTAGGGTCTGATGGGAAGAACCTGTCATCAGGGCTGTGAGCTGGAAGGGTTTGTCAACCCCAGTGGTCCCTCCTCTTTGCTTCCTAGCTGCCATGAGGAGAGCAGTCTCCGTCCTCCCATCTGTTCTCATTCTCTTTCTGGCTTGGAGCCAACTGACGCTGTCCTCGAACCTCTCCAATGAGCAAAATGAACCTTTCCTCCTTTAAGTTCCAGGTACCAGGGATTTGTCCCAGCAATGGAAAAGGTCATCAAAACTAATGTATAGTAGATATAATATCACCCATTAGTAGATATAATATTTAAGTTAAAGCAATTCTGTATCAAAGTCAGAGACTACATGTCTTATAATAAAGATAATTCTAAAGTTATGTCTTTCACCTTTCCATTCAAAACCCCGTGCAGCACTTGAATATGTATAAGTCTCTTCCTGAAAGCTTGGCACACAAAGTTATCTACCAGAGTAACTGACCTGAGAGGTTTGCTCAACTTTTGGGCAACTTTAGCTCTTCAAAATATTTTTCTATCCCTGAATTGAAATTTGCATCATGGAAACTCTATTTATAATCGTAGTTTTCTTTATGTTCCCAGAAGCGCAAAACTATCTAACTGAAATTTCTCTTGACAGGATTTCAAAATCTGAAAAGTACAATCGCAGATATTAAAGCTTTTCTTGGAGCTACACATTCCCAATATTACTTATAAGGTAATCAGACTTCTTGTTGTCTTGTCTTCCTTTGTGGATATTTAGCACCTACGGGAGTGCTAAATTTTGGACGCTGATCCATTGTCTGTGTTCAGTGTGTGCTCAGGATGTCATACAGGGGCTGCCGCCGAGAAGCCCCAGGTTACTGCTCTTATTTCCTTGGGACTTGATAGAATTGCAGCAAGGCAAAGAATGACTTTCCTTTGTTTCTTTCAAAGACATGCATTGATGATGCCATTTGCCCAAGCAAAAGAGAAGGGAAGGGAACTTTTCTTTATTATGGAATTGCCTGCGGTTAGTTTATAGTGGCAGTGCTACAATTATTTTCAGTCTAAAGATATATAATGCTGTCACCGTCAATTCTTTCACCCACAAACGTTTGCTGCATATCTACCCAGTATAGGATATACCCTGGGCATTCAGTATTCTAACAGTGAACAACACAGACAATATTTCCTGACCTTTTGAAGTTTACATTCTAACACTATAACAGGATCATAAGTAACTCTGCTTATAGCTACAGATATAGAACTCATCCATGTGTACATGTTCACATCAGGAGAATAAGCACTCTGGTCATAATGCCTCTGGATGCACTTTAAACAATTTTTACTAAAATGCCATTTTAATGAGTACACTGAGTCTAGTGGTAGTCATATGCTGTACCCAAGAGTGCAGATTTTGTTATGATATTACAGGCAGCTAAGTTAGATAGGAAGTAACATATAGTCAGAGAGTAACTGGGCCCTCAAGGAAGTCAGCACAAAAAAATATAGACATCTCAATTGTGGCTGTAGGAGAACCACAAGAGGAAGGCCTCCAGATGGAAAAGTAATAGCCAAGCCTAAGAATCTCCCTGGAAAAAAAACAGTAATTTAAGACTAATTAGTACCACCCAGTGAGCCCAGACAGGCGTCGGACACATGGGGGGTGGGGGGTGACCAGAACACCTGGACCCACACTCTCCTTCTATTTGAAGAATTTCCTTACTCCTTCCATGTACCCTTGCTGCATTACTAGTTTCCCTATTGGATCAACACTAGCTAAGTGGCTCCCTTGTAACCCTATAGGTTGATTGTGGTCTCACACACATTGTGACCTCACTGTGACTCCGCTGTACACATTACTCCTTACAAAGAGCCCAGGTAACCCAAGACCCTCCTGCCAATCCTGGAGGCACCCTTCCCATTAGACTCTCCTAACTCCTTCCTTTGGTTCTCAGCTTCATTCCTTGTTGCGAACCCAACTCAGCACACTTGATATCGAACAGATCAGGAGCTGTATTTTTCCTGTATAATGACATATTAATGAGAATTAGGCTTGAAAGTTGAATACTATATGCTAGTGATTCCAAATCCTTCCCATGTGGTCTATTCTATTTTCATCTAATTATTATCATCCTTATAATTATTTTTCATTCTCTATCTATGGGCCACTATGCTTTGTGGCTAAAATTAATGACAAGGATATACAAGACGTATATTTAAGAGCTAATGTCAGACTATCATTGCTCCATGTGCACTTTGGGAAGTGCGCCTGTGTCCCATTCTACCACTGGGTACATGTGCAGAGAAATTAGCTCACACGGCACAGTAGCATGAGCAACTCTCAGCTGGAGCTGAATGTGCTGTCTCTGACGGCTGCACCTCAGGGCTAAATCATTAGATTCCTTCATCTGCTCTGCTCTGTTCGGTGAGCTACATACCATGGCTCCTATCTCTTATTTAAATCTGTCACAAGCAAAAGACAACAGAGCATGGTGGTGCACGCCTGTAATCCTAGCACTCTCGAGGCTGAAGCAGGATGACTTCCATGAGTTGGAGGCCAGACTGGGCTGCATAGTGAATTCAAGGCCAGCATAGTGAGACCCTGTCTCAAAAGGAAGGAAGGAAGGAAGGAAGGAAGGAAGGAAGGAAGGAAGGAAGGAAAAGTACTCATTCAGGTAGCACTCTGCTGTGCACATAGAAGAAGAAAATGCCACGTGCTGCCATTTGTAAAGCACTATGTGTGCATACAGTTGTGAGTCAAATTCGTAAACTCTCTCTGTAGAGAAATCCAGTCCCCCAGTTTCTTTCTTTAGGATGCTTTCAAATTCTAAGTGTAAATAAACATTTAAAAATAAAACCTGTTCAAATATGTTTTTTAAGGCAAATATAAATGTCTTCCTATTTTTCTAACTCACAAAGCATATGAATGTTAAAGGGTTAAGAAACTTATCTAATGTCTTATGGAAGAGCACCGGAGTAGAATGCAAACGAGATTTTCCTATAGAAAAGGCACTAAATCGGCTTTTACTCTTTCCTCCCCTGGGTGGGACCATCACCCTCTCTGCTCTGCTGCTGGTGGCGAAGCCCAGAGCAGTTGGCTGATGGCTCACAGCACGGAGCAGGCAGTCTTAATGTCCCTTCTTCCCTACACACCTCCTAGTAGCAGTACCTCCAGAGGGATCAGCACTGGGTCACACAATTCTAGCCTCACTGTTTCGGTTTTTGGGGTTTTTTTGGAGGTTGTCACATATTATTTTAAGGTACCTGAAACTGTTTACTCTCAACATTTTTTTATTTTAAAAATTAAAAAAACTGACAAAACAACAATGAAGACAAAATCAAAATAACAAAAATGATACGAGACTTCAAAACAAAATGATAGGAATTTACAATGGTTGCTATACTACAAAATGATAGGAGTTTACAGTAGTTTCTATATTACATACAGTTATCTTCAATAAAGTTGCTCAGTCCACTAGACATAAGAATGTAAGATTGGTAAAACAATCAAAGACAGTAACAAGTAAAAAAAAAAAAAATTGAAAAATAAAACACTGCAAATGATGCGGAGCTTCACCATACAAGGTGGTAGGAGTTCAACAATGATTCTTATGCTGCGTATTGTTCTCAGAACAGTCATTGTGATCAGCAAATTCAAGAGTACAAAATTGGTCAACAAAAAAGAAAATTTTAAGCATTGACTTTCTCTCAATTTTTCCATGAGTATGAAAGGCAAAAGAAATAGATCAGACTCACATGTGTAAACATTGTATTGCCTCCCTAGTGTCAGAACCTGAGAGAGTTAATAAAACCTAAAAGGTAGAATAGATACTATGAAAGGGAAAGAAACTGACCAAAAAGAAAGAATGATTAGAATGAGGGAAAAGAGAAAAGAAAAAAGGGAAAACGCATATAAATATATATACACACACACACATACACATACATATACACACATGACAGCTAAAATAATTGTATTAATAATTTCCATTGCTTTAGTGAAATAAACAGTTAATGTTCAATTGTTTGATCAGTCTGACCTGTCTGTTTTATTTTTCTGAGTAAACAATATGAAGATAATTATATGTAATACAGCAACCGTTGTTAATTTTGTATCACCTTGTCTGAAATTGTGTATTGCTTGTATTGCTTTATGTAGTTTTATTAATGTCTGTGTTTGCTAATATGTTTTTGTTCTTTTATCTTTAAAATAAAAAATAAATAAATGTAAAAAAAAAGAAAGGCAGAAGAAATCTCATTTTCCTTTCCTTAAAGTTTGAAATTCAAGAATTGCCTTGAGATTGTTTTTGATCTAAGTATTTTTATTTTTCTTCAGAGAAACTGTCAGGGAGCATGCAAGTGGAAAAGAAAATATTTGATGAACAGAATGTACTCCAGAGGTGATCTCTCTCAGAAATATATTTCCGTATAAATATATATTTATATGTTTCCCTATATTGGAAGGAGGTTTTCTTATGCTTTACATAACACCTATTAGTTGTTTTTCTAGAAGAGAAGGCAGCAAGTCTACAACTCTCCTGTAGATTATCTTCTCTTGCAAACTCAAAGTACATTCCTAGCAGTCTACTCCCTGTCATACTGATGACACTGGTAAGAGTTGGTACAAATACACAAAACCTCTGCTCATTTTTGCTTAAAACTCTAATGGGTAGTGTAAGACTGGCATTCAAATTTAGTGAAAAAAATTCTACTTGATTCTTCTATAAGCAATTTTTAAATGTCACCAAATTTTCTTGTAATAAAATGCTACTTCTAAGAAATATGATAAAGACCTTTAGAGAATATATTTGTATTAAATCTCATTTGACTTTCAATCATTCTGAATCCAAAAATGAGCTTCCCTCCTTTGCATCTTATAAAATTAGTTAAGAATTTTGAAATTAAATCTATTTATGTGTTCACAACATGGAAAATGACTCTTGCATAGTAGGTATTCAAAAGATGTTTAAAGCAAGACCACTTAAGTGAATGAGAAGCCACAAGTGAATCATACTGAATCATCTCTATTTTACCCAATGAAAAACCATACTAACTAAGCAAGCTTAATTATGGTTCATTCTAGATGTCCTCCCCAAAGCCTCATGCATGCACAGGTGGGGCATTTGAGAGCTGATGGAATTATGAGGGTGCGACACTCACAGAGGATTAGCCTGCTGAAGAGTTTATAGCTACACGTGGTGATGGAGGTGAAGCTTGGCTGAAGGAGATGGGTCACTGAGGCGTGGCCTGGAAGGGTCTGTCTCCCTCCACCTCTTGCTCTCTCTCTGTTTCCCAGCTGCCATGCCACCAAAGAGCTTTTCCTCCGCTATGCTCCTCTGCCATGTGCCGCCCTGCCTTGGATCCAGCTGACTATGGACTGAACCTCTACAGATGGTGAGCTGAAATGAACCCCTCCTCCTTTAAGTTGTGGGTGTTGGGCGCTTTGTCCCAGAAACAAAAAAGGTGACTGAGACTCATATTAAACATTATGTTATAAATAGCACAGTATCTGTAAGTATATAGCATTTTCTTAAAGTTGCCATCATCCAAATTACACTATGGAGAGCAACTCTTTCCTGGGTTGTTCCGTCTCGTTTTCAGTCTCGTGGCTTCTCTCTGCTTCTCTGTCCCTCCCTACACACCAAGGCACATGCACCAGGGAGAATCCAGAAAAAGTCTTTGGACACATTATCCCTCTTTGTGCACAGAGCTCCATTCGGTTTGGACATAAATCCCATTTTAAGAAGATCACACATGAAAAGCTTTCATTCCTCGGAGCATCTCCAAGTACCATGCATGTTACTTTTCAAAGACTGGGTTTACATTTGAGCTTGCTGGATGTCCTTTTCGCCAACTTTTATCAGAACTGAATTACGCCTTTCAGTTTATTATTTCCAAATCCCTTAGTTTAAATTCTATAGCAAATGAAAATCCAAATACAATGCCAGAATTAACTGTATGTCACACTATTAGTTCAAATGACTTTATTAATACAGTTAGTTTGCAAATTGATTTTAAAAATATAAATAGTTGTTGGCCTTTAGTTTATCTTCCTGACAGAGAGGAAAAGTAGAATTAAAATGTATGAATGGACCGTTATCTCATTATGGGTGGGCCATCTCCTCCCATCCACTAGAGAAGACTAAAACCATAGATTATCAAATTGCATGTATTCTACCACCCAAAACATCTTAAAAATTCCTGGTTCCCTGGCCAGGCATGGTGGTGCATGCCTATAATCCAAGCACTTGAGAGGCTGAGGTAGGAGGACCGCCATGAGTTCAAGGCCAGCCTGGGCTACAGTATGAGTTCAAGGCCAATCTGAACTGCATAATGAAACCCTGACTCAAAAGGACAAAAAAATTGGAAAGATACCTGGTTCCCAACTATTTTGGGCTTAATTTCTCTGAGCAACCACACTCTGCTCTTGAGTGCATCCTATCTCCAATAAATCCTTTTCTTGTCTCTTATAAAAATAAATAAAGTAAGTATCTAGTCTTGTGTCTCTTACATAGCTCATATTACTTGTAGAGCTAAGTGACTAAAACACAGAGATTGAAGGTTCAATCTCATTAAAAATGGTCTAAATTTTCAGTGAAGAATTAGTAGTTTCAAAGTGTGTGCATATGCACACATCCTTACCTATTCCAACCACTAAGAGAAACTAGGGGAGAGGGAGGCAGGACTCAAAGGCCGTATTACTTCCCAACAGCTTTACATTGGATCATCACAGGCAGAAGATAACCAATGGAAGTGCGGTGAGAGAGCGGCTAGTACACACTCAGTGCAGATTTAAAGCATGAGAACTTTGTGTGTGACCCCCCTGAGTCCAAGTGTACATGCCTGTGCTTTCCTTCTTCGTAAAACTCCTTTCTTTCCTCTTTTACTAATTACTGTACTGAATATCTACTAGGTGTTAGACATTTCTACATCCTAGGAACAGCATAGTGATATAGAATAAGGAAGAATTCCCTTCCTAACAAATTTTCATTATAGTGGTGTGAAAAAAGATGATAAAAAAATAAACAGCTAAAATACGAGGCGGACCACACAGTGAGAAGCACCACAGCTGATCAGGAAGGAGGCCCTGAGCTTGCAACACTGGAGCCCTGCATAGTGACGAGTCAGCCACTTGGAACCTGGAATGGGGAGTTCTGGGAAGAGGAGACAGCTACCGCAAAGTCCAAGCATTGAGACACACCCGTGTTGTGTTTAAGGGGCAGAAAGAAGGTCAAGGCAAAGCAAGGAGAAGAAGGTCTGGTAGTTTTGCTGTGGCCTCCAGGTCAGACTGTGAGGCTCATCCTCTGAGATCCCATTTGCCCCTGCTTCTCTGTCTTTGACCTTGTCACTGCGACCAGATGATTAATGGTGCTTCTCATGGGTGCTCTATCAAATACACCACTTTAGACTTTTATTGGACAAAACAGAGAGGATACCATTCCAGCTTGTAGTATTTTCATGAAGAAATATTGTCATTTATTCTAATTAAGCAGAAGCTAGTTAATTTTGAACATGCAAACTCCAGAAGACCTTTCTCAAAACTGATTCTGGTGCTTATCTTTCCTTTTGTCATTTACAGTTTGCCTCTGTGCACTTTATGACTTTCAGCTACCACCGACCAACTGACAGCGTTATCTCACACGGGCTGATTCCCACGCACAGTGCTACTTGTTACCCCTTGCTGGAAGCCACAAGTCCTGGCTACCCTGATTCATGAGCGTTCTGCCCACCTTCATGCACTGCCCATCTATTTCCCTCTCTGGGTAACACTTTCTCTTCAGCAAATATTTTTTCTGTTTCTGGCGAAATACAGGATTTAGAGTCTGAAAGGCATCGGTTTAAAGGTGAACTCTTGCAGTTTTCATTTTTGTGAAATTTATTTACCCCTTTAAGCTTCAGTTCTCACATTAAAAATAATTATAAGCTATAACGGGCGCGTATGTAGAGCATTTACAAAGCACTAGCCGAGCGCCAGGAACAAGCACAACGTTTATGCTTTGATGCTTTCCCCTTCGTGAGCTTCATCTCCGGCCCCGAAATCCGTTTTCCTTATAGCAGGTTCTCTAAGTGTGGCCTCTGGACCAGCAGCAAGAGCATCTCCTAGCAGGCTGGTGGATGTGAATTCTCTTGCATTATGAGTCAGGAACTTGGGAGCAGCCCCGAGTCTATGCTTTGATGCACCCTCTACATGACCCAGATTCGTACTAATTTTACATGAACAGACATATTTTACATTATTATGCTTGCTCATGGTTGTCCATAATTAATTTCTGTATATTTGTGCTGGAGCTCAGAAATTTGTAATATTCTTAAAAAAACTTCTAAGAAATTGTTTTAAACAAAATCATTTGTATTTAAAGTCTAGTTTACAAGCAATGTAAATAAAGGTAGATAAGCAAAATGTATTCTTCCATTCACAGATACAATTAGTTATGTTCAGATGGTGGAATAATCCCCTGAGAGCTCTTCTGAATTTTCATACTTATTTTAAGTCTTATAAAGATGACAACATAGCTACAAAATTAAATAATAAAGAGTTTAACGGTATATGTGACATTCTGTGAATTCACAAATGGCTAAACTTCTCCATAGTATAACACAATGACTGAACCAAACACACCTTTCTTGTTTCCCTTGTTCTCCTCCTTCCTTTCTCTTTTCCTTGCCCTTTCCCCGTTCACCTTCCCTCCTTTTCCTCGTCTCTCTCCTTTTCTTATTCTTCACCCTCATCCCCTTGCTGCACTGCTGGTGACTGGACCCAAAGCCTCTTACATGCTAACCAAGTGCCCCAGCACTGAGCTACAGAAATCGTCCTATTATACTAAAGTGCCACCTTCCTCAAAATTCAAACTCTTTGGCTGAAGAAACAACTAGAATTTACACGCATCTGAAACTTGACAAAGATCCTTTTCTTCCAAAATTTCACCTGATATGTGAAGTTTTGCCATCTTTATTTCATGCCGTTTTGGCCTCTTCTACAAAGGTTATATAATTATACTGGCAGACTATATTCAAATCTAGCATTGCCAACAGAATGTTTTGATTTTTGTGCAAAATGTCATTTTATTAAATAACAAGGAAATAAAATGAGAATCTTACATTATAATGCAGAAAAAATTGATGTAAGTAGCTTATCCTTAAAACATATTCTAATTCATGATTTTATCACTGTTTTTAGGAAAAGGATTTTTCCATTGCAGTCTCAAAAGGAGCAAATATATATATTAATTTAACCAGAACTTTATTAGCATACATTTATCTATTAAGTCAAATGGTTTTCCTTTCTTTCTTTAAAGTCTAAGAAGCTTTTCTGTATAAAACTGAAAACTGAAATTGAATATTGCACTGTCAGAAACAACCCTCCATGGTCCCTCATGCTTCTGTAGTTCTTATAAGCAAGGCATTGGCTGTCCTGTTTCAGATGTCTTTTCAAAGATGTTTTTAGAACAAACTTCTAAAATAGAGGTAGATTCTGTCTCTAGCAAAGGGTAAATTTTCTTACTTCAATATAAAAAAGATAATTTCTCTATCTGGGACAAAGGGCGGGGTTTCTTACAGCCTATTATGAAACATTTGTGTTTCTTAAGCACAACTTTCTCCCCTGCATTACAAATCCATAGTGTACACAGCATCTTTCAGAATCCTCCACACTGATGTGTGGCCTGGGGAACCTGGTATCGGTGTGAATGCTGCTATTACAGGCCGGTGCCTGAGTCAGGAGTCTTATGTCTTCTCCCTGTGATGCACGTCAGGGCAATCCCTCCTGCACAAGGAACTTCACAGCTCCTCACACACATGTGGTAACCACAGTCAGAGTTTAAAAGTAATAAAAAAGGAATCTATTTACGCCAAGTACAAACAATCTTTGAGTTACAATGCTTTGACTTATAATTTTTTAAAACTTGGTAGTGGTATGAAAGTGAGATGCACTCAGTAAAAATTACACTGTGAGTTTTAATCTTTTACGGGACTACCCATGTGCTGTATGAGGTTCTCTCAATTCTGGGCAGCAGCAGTGAGCTATAGCTTCTCATCAGCCACCCAAGCATGAGAGCAAATTCTGATACTGAATAGGTGCTATGTTGCCGAGCTGTGATGTTTGGTACGTTAGGTGAACTGAATGCCTTTTTGATTCAAAGATATTTTCAACGTACTATGAATTACTCAGCAGGGGGCAAGACTGCCATAACTTGATGAATATTTTGCATATCTGACAGTATATAGTCTGAATGTTTGTAACACAACTTTCAAATGCATTTGTTGAAACCCTAATCTCCTACAGTGGTATTAGGAGGTAAAGCTATTGAAAAGTAATTAGGTCTACAAGGTGGTTCAGTACCTAGATTAATCCATTTTGTATTGCTATAACGAAATATCTATGACCGGGTACTCTATAAAGAAAAGAGGTTTATTTAGCTCCAGCTTGGAGGCTAGAGTCTAAGACTGGGTGGTCCCATTGGTTTGGCTTTGGTGAGGACCCACTTGCTTGCATCACATTATGGCAGATGGCATCATGGTGGGAATATAAACAAAGAAGAGAGATCACAGGAAGAAACAAGAAGCCTAAGGCTCAGAGGGTCAGGCACTCTTTTATTATTGCTCACTGTATTGAGAGAGAACCAAGGTCCCATAAGAACTACCTTAATCTCTTTCTCATTGCGTTCCTCAGTGACCTATCCACCTCCCACTAACCCTCACCTCTTAAAGGTCTTCCCACCCCCCATCATCACACTGAAGACCAAACCTGCAAAACATGAACCCTTGGAGAACATGCTGCAGGTCAGCCATACCCATGCCTTTGTGAAACAGCCAAGAAAGCCTGCTCATTGCTTCTCTGAGACAAGGTAACAGTAAAAGGATGGCCATAAAGAAATCATCGCCAGGAATCAACTCACTTAGATCTTAGACTTCCAACCCTCTAAAACTGTAAGAAACAAATTTCTGTTACTTATGAACCAACAGGTGTATAGTATTTTACTGCAGCAGTTTGAATAGACTAATACATCTCCCAATAAAGAGGGAAAATAGCAGACATTTTGTTTTACATATTTAATCACTGTTTTGATTACTTTTCTCTCCTTGCTGAGACAAAATACCTGACACCCAGAATTAAGGAAGAAAAGGTTTATTTAGCTCACATTTTGTGGAGGCTTCAATCCATACTCTGCTGGCTCCAAGGCAGAGTGGCATGGCACAGGGGCAACAGTGCACGGTGGCAGGAGACAGCAAAGGCAACAAGAGCAAAAGGGAGGAGCGGCAGCAAGCAGCCTCTTTCTCTCCCTTACGTATGCTAACTACCCACCCCAGGGCAAGTGTAGCACTCACACCCGTGAATCAATCATAAACTCTAGAAACCTGCCCCATACCTGCATGAGGCTTTGGGAGGACATGCAGAACAAACCACAACAATCACAAATATTTGCCAGGTGTCCAAATTCCTTGTCATGTATACAAAAGGCAGGGAAGACTACTTAGAACTTGTAACTGATACTCATACTATTCACAGGAACACAAAATTCTTCACATATACATTAAAAGTTCAAAGCACAAAAATTCTTGCTACACACATATATTGTCCACCACTCTTATGAAGGTAATTTTATCAGTGATTTGAATGTGATACATGTTCAAATATTTCAGGAATATAAGTTTGTTTGCTTTAACTGCTTAACCAGTTGTGCACTGCTGATGACATTTTGTATTGTTTATGGAGAATTTGGTATCAATGAATGAATTTTTTGCAAAAACTTTCAAGAACGTATTCTGTGGATTATTTTCCATTTTAAGTCTAAAAAATTACTTTTAATTCCTTTTTCTTTAAAATATTTCAGGGATTTGGAATTGAATCCTGGAGCATATTTTCTCACTTGTGGAGTCATAGCAACTGCCAGGACATCCAAATCTCAGACCCACTGCATTCAGTTTCAGGCTACGGGATAAAATTAAAGGTCTTTTGTCCAAGAGTAGCTCATCTGCAACTTGTTTAAGTGAGTATCACAGGAAAGGGAGAGAAACAGGTTAGGGTGCGAGTTAGGCTGAGGGTAGGGTAGGGCTGGGTGACAGGCAGACTACATGTATAACTGTAACTCTAGAACCGGTCTCAATCTCTATTCGTTAAATCAGAATAGAAAATTGATAGGATAAAAAATATACCTGTAAATACAAACAAAAAACCCCACAGAACCAGTAAATAGCAAGAAATAACAGAAGTATACCAATAGACTGATCGAAATATAAAACAAAATTTTGTATCAAAATATACTGAATGGTGGACAACGAGAACATTTAAGTGTATTTTCTCCAGAAGAAGTACTGAAACTTTGAAGGTAAAGCAGTTCTCCAGAGACAAAAGCAGTTTGTCAAATATGACATAGATATAATTTTACCTTCAAAGTGAGGTTTTTCCGTGACCTTCTCAGACCTCCAGTGTGTCTGGCAGAAGGAGACTGTCTAGGGCAGAAACAGTACCACCTGAATGCTTTGTAAAATTTCTAGCCACAACATTTTTGCTTTTCTGAGGACCTAAACATAATTTTATTATTTAAATTAAATATACTGATTGACATATGCCTTTTGATGTTAATATTTTGAAATTTGCTTTAAAACCTACAAACCACACCAGAAAAAAATATAACATCAAGTGAAGGTGGCTACATAGCTAATACGGTGTTTATTGTCTTTGTATCTGTGGCTTCTCTTAATGTATATTAATTATACCTCTAATGGTAAATTCAAAATTTCTACACATAGAGTAACACGGAGATAAGGTGTAGTATAAGGGTCTGGAGATATGTGAAATTGTATTTTAATGCATTTATATAATATTCAAGAAGTATGAATTTGCCACATAAAAATGACATGAATTATGATGGAGGTTAAAGGGATGGTAGATTTTGTCAAATTTTTGCTTGGCACATGCAGTTGATATTTGTTCTTTTCCTTGGTAACTTCTGCTTCCTAATTTTGTATACATCTGGTTCAAATTCACTACTGCTTACTCTTCCACCTTTATATTTGATGTATAATTACTAAATATTATTATGTTCATTCTTGAGTGCCCTACAAAGGAACCAGACACATTTTATGTATTTCCTTTATGTAACATTAACTATTTTCTCATAATGTTGGGTTTCGCATCATATAATTGAGTTGTGAAGTTTTATCTTCTGTGCGTGGCTCCAATAAATTTAGGGTTGTCAGATTCTATTTGTGTGTATGCATCTTTTCCAAAAGAAGAGCCCAGCTTCTCAGTTGAAGAAACAAGACAACAGAATGAACTCATTCACATGCTTATGCTGGTTTACCTTCTCCGGGGAATGGAGAGCAGGAAAGAGGAGGGGGCTGTGCCCATCATGTCTGAGGGTGCACAGAGCAGCAAAGGGTGCTGACAGCCCAGACACAAGTGCTGGGCCAGGGGACATGCACCATGGAGAAGCAAGGGAGGAGCACTTAACTGCACTTGGGTGGAATCTGGGAAAACTTTGCTTCATGGAATTTCACTTGGTTCTCCACATCCTCCTTCGCCTCTTGCCTTCTGAGTGAGGAACTAATATGGACCATGTGAATGGTGCAGGAGGGTGGCATGTGGGGAGCGTCTCACTCAGGGCACTGACTTTCCCAGCTTCTCCCTGAAGACACTGAGCCCTGGTGGTCACAGTCTTCTCCAGCCACCCTTCTTTACAGCACTTTCCTCCCAGCTTCAGCTCTTCCTCCTTTTGCCCCTAGGGCCCAGAATTATAAGGTATCTCATTATTTTATTAGCCCATATTATTGCATAATCACTTACATCATACTGACTTTGTGCCCAAACTTTCATAAACAGACTCACTGTTTAATACTCTTTTGAGATCCTGTAATTTGAAGGTGACATTGTTTTCAGGATAGAACTCTTGATTTCTGCAACCTGAATCTTGAAGCTCAAAGAATTTCTCATCACAGCCATAAAAAATCTGTGATGATATAAAAGAATGCCAGTGTTCGAAGGTAGGATTTACATGTATCTCTAAGGAGCATGGAGATTACCCTACGGACAACAGGTGAGCATGAGAAGATTTCAGGTAAAGGAGTAATAAAATCCTGTTCACGTTTTAGAAAGATTACTTGGGTATGGTTTAGGAAGGAGTTTTGAAGCAAAGTTAGAGCATTCAGCAACCTAAAGTAGTGAGCCAGACAAGCGACAAAGAAAGGCAGTGGACATGGCGGAGAGAAGCCTGAGATCAGCGAAGTCACAGGAACGAGTGGAGTGCATCTGCCTGCTCCGCGCACTGGAAGGAGAGGTGTGATTAACCGAGGAAGCGGAAGAGCATCAGCTGAAGGCTCGGGGAGAGGCAGGGCAGCAACTGTCAGCAGATAAGGAACAAATTCATGCATAAAAAATTTTGGCTGGATGGAGTATATTGTAGTAATATGGAACTTTGACAAAAGATTACTCAGCAGGAGCAAATATAAATACTACAACGAAAGGAGATAAATTTGTATGTAGAATAATATTTTCCAGTGTATGGATTACAATACAAATGCAGTCCAAACATAAACTGAAGTGCCTTTATATATGCAACATTAAGAAAAAATTCTTCATGTAATTTTATGTTCAGTATCAAAATGCTCAAGTTAACATGGATTACAAAACACAAAAAGAGTGTGCTTGCTTTAATTTTTAAAATGCTACTTTTGAGGTAGACAGACATTAAACAGTGACTCTCGGTCCCGCATGATATAGTTTCATAATAAAATGTTACAGGAGATGGTATAATTCAAACATCCCCATGATACTTTGTCTCATAGAGATGAAACCCATTTGTTTCAGGTACATATATTTTGCATCTATTAGGTAATACACAGCAGCGTGAGACAGCCTGTCACACGCCTCTGTCATCTCAAGCCATGCATCAGCCTCATCTTACATCTGTAATTTTTCACCATCAGGAAACCATCATGGGTTTATTCACTTCACTGAATAGGTCTGACATTGTTTATTACTTATATGAATGATGAAAGTGCACTCTCATAGGTTTCTTTGGGGTCTAAAGGACTCTGTTCCAGTGTCACCTCAGAGAACAGTAGTATAAATTGGCACTGTGCAGAATACAAAATGCAAATTTCTCAAGGGCAAGTAATCATCCAGCCTAGTAATCACCATAATGCCTACACAGAGTTCTAAATTTTTTTAAAGGTTTATTTTGTTTTATTCTTCACTTAGTAACTCCCCCCCACCCCCATGTTCAAAGGATAATTCATCCTGGAGTTTCCTGTAACTATCTGCTTAAGCTGAGCAAACTATCAGATATTGATTTCCTACTGAAATCTCAGAACAGCTTCACCTGACCTTACCCAAATATCAACTGGCTGCAAAAATAATATTTATAAGACAAATGTCATCATTGAGAATTTGAAACAACTTACATAGTAAAAGATGTTAAGCAATTAGAATTTATTTTCTCTGTATGTTCTTACATTTTTATGTTCATTTTTCATCTGTCAAATTCAACATCCTTAGATTATAAACTACTCAAGGAAGGAAGTCATATTTTATGTTTTATCAATACATTACTTAAAACTATTTTACATTTATTTTTACTTTTCTTAGCACATGTTTGCGGTGCATCAGGATTCCATTCAGTGCAGGGAGTCGGCGCACGCTGACACTTCCCGATTCCTTTTATTCCCTTCCCCTCTCTCCGTGCCGCTTCCTCCGTCCCTTGGTTCCTTTTCCATTTGCAGAAGATCTATCTCCCCATTCCCTACTAGTTTTTACTTTCTCTATAACGTATTTATACTTAGGACAGGTTCTATCAATATATTCTTTTTTTTTTTTTTTTTCTTTTTGCGGTACTGGGGATCGAACTCAGGACCCTGCGCTTGCTAGGTAAGTGCTTATTCCACTGAGCTATATCCCCAGCCCTCAATATATTCTTAAAGGGAAATAAGAACTTAAAAGTCACTGAGGGTCAATCACCATTTTGGTGACCTGAGAAAATGCCCCGTTTTTACTACCTGTTCAGTCTTCTATTCGCAGAAATTATTGCTCCTTCACCCCCCCCCCCAGTGTCCTGCTCAGTGGAAAGAATCACTTTTTACAAGTCTAATGCCATCATATTCACTTAATATTTTAGTAGATTCTAAAACAATAAAGTGTCTTTAAAATTGGCCTCAACAACTGGTTCTTCCCCACTTTTTCTATAAGATTCCATCTTTCTTGCATTTGTACCAGGCCTGTAAAATTTATACACAGTTTATTCAAGTTAGGTATTCAATCTTGTATAAGACAATAAATAAGAATATTGCGATCAGTTTTTGTACTATATGCTCAAATTTTAAATAATTATTTTTTATTACAAATTTTATACTTTAAGGCTCAAATAAAAGTGCAGTGTGAAATTTTCATTTCATCTTTAGGCTTGGCACAGTATCTAGCTAACTGCCGAGTGTTTACTTCAGAAGGTCTGACCGTTTTCAGCCAAAGAATGACAGCACCACTGCTAGGGAGTCTGTTGTCTTACCATTAAGACAAAACTTATTCACAATCACCCAAGAGGCAAGCACTCATACAACTGCACTGCAAGTGCTTGATACGCTTCATACAGCACAGCGTTACAGAAGTAAGCACAGGCCAGGAAGGTTGCTTGCCTGGGTACAACTTTATAAATTCTTTGTCCGTAAAACAGGGGTAGTAATAGTATTTATCCTCTAGAATTGCTTTGTTATTTAAATTAACTTTGATGTGAAGAGTGTGTGATAGTTTTCATTATATGTCTGTTTGTTTTCTAAAAAATGATAAAATTACTAAAATTTTAGCACACGACGTAGTTTATGAAAAGCACCATTATAAATGATTTGGCATCTGACCCCATTATAAAAAGTTTTTCTTGTTGTTGGTATAAAAATAAAAGCCAAGCTGCAGTGTGACTTCTGTCTAAAAGTCACATGCTAAGAATGGGAACTATTCTGGTTTACTGGCAAAATCAATACAGGCCAAAGTATTTCCTGGTAGTACTACACGAAAACAAGACTAGGGAGTAGTTTAGTTTCAAACTCAGATGGTATCTTTCAAAGTCAATGCTCCAGCCAAACAATAGCAACATCTGCTCATATTGATGAAAACTTTAGGGCTGGTAGAGAGCCTTTATTAATTTCCAGTTGGAAAGCAGATCATACAGTGGAGGAAAAACAGAAATCGTCATAGCAACCATTTACATACTAATGCAAGATTACAAAATTCTACTTTGGGAAAAATAATTTAAAAAATGGAAAATGTATCTTGAGGAGCTAGCAAAAGGCGCACACTGATGCTTTCTGGGTAGTCTCTTGGCCACCAAAGTCTGAAAATAGTACCCAACAAGAAAAAGGAGTACTCCATGGAGGACATGTATTCAGCTGCTCTGTGATCAGTGTTTTGAAAATAGAATCTTCTGTAGTGGCAGTTTCTGGAAACGTTACAGCCAACTGCAAACACACACCACCCTTCCAAGGAGGCAGGACCCTGTGCCTCCTATTGTTGAGAAAGAGTAAAGGCCATTACTTTAAAACTTCGCTGAACATTTTACTAATGTGTTATTGAATGAAATCTGTTTGTACATCCTTATGTAGCTAGATCAAGTAAATATAAAATATAATTGCTTAAAATGGTTGCAAACCACCTAAATAACTTAGTTTATTAAAGTAAATACATCACTTGAATGTATGATTACATAGTAAACTCTCATGCTAGGTATTATTTTTTTCCTGTCATAAAAACAGGAAAGCTAAATTAGCTTTTATTTTCAGAGAAAAAGAACATGGTGGACCTCTGTAAAGGTAATTAAAGTCCAGTTTCAATATGCAAAACTGTGAGGGGCAGTGGGCATACATTTCCATCTTCATCTTTCAGTGAAGCAGTAACATGGTGCTGCTTCTCATAGCCTTGGCTAGATCTTTGCTAAATGACTTCCTTTATTTTGTTCTACAAAACATATTAGTAATTGTATATTATAATCACAAATGACCACAGATTGCTAAAAAATGTCAAATTTTAGTTTTTTTCAAAATGCCTGTATAGAAGTTCTTAATATCAGCATAAAGGTATAAAAGTTATATTCAACAGACTCCCCAAACTGGGCCTAACATTGTAAAAGCATCATAGGAATTCAGTATAAATTCAAAGCAGAAAAAATTTAAAGCACGGTTTTATGCAGCAAATTTTCTCCAAAATAACTTCATGCTGGCCAGGATTTTACCTCAGTGAATTCACTACCATTTACAGATAGGCTATTAGGACTGCAGAATCAGAAAGGTACTCTAATAGGAAGCTTAAGCACAATGCCATTCCCTGGAGCCCCGTTAGCAAACTATGGATGGCAACAGAAATCTCCAATACAGATTTATTATTTTCCAGTGAGATTAATGTGTCCTTCACATATAGTACACCATGACAAACACTTACTAAGCAATTTATTGATCTGATCAACTTATCCTTTTCACACAGTAGGCATAGTGGAAGCCAAAGAAACTCAGCAGTTTGGAGGAACCAAGTCAGAAAGCAGACAGCGTTGGACATCCCAGCCGTCGATGGCTTGGAGAAAGTTCTTACAGGACCTTTCCAATGACGTGTGTACAATAAAGACCATTTTTATTTTGTGGGGGTAAGGTGGGGTGTGGGTTAAGAGACACATACATTAATCCTGCACTAGATGCTATTAAAATGCAATTTTATTTACTGTGAAACGACTGCATTTTTCCCTTTCAGTTGAAGTGTGAAGCAGACAATTTTATCTATTTACCTAAAAATTTCTTGACCTTTACTTTGAACAACCACTTGTCACATCTTCTTAGAAGATCAAGGATTAAAACGAACTGAAGACTTTTATAATTTCTATTTTGACAGGTAAACTTTTGGCTTGCCTTGTGTTCTTTTACATGAAGATATTGCTATGGCATTCTTCACCTCGGATTTGACTTTGTATTCCTACTCATTGGAAATGAGACGCAAGTGTTACTTTGTATCCAGTGCACTGAGAAACACACAGAACAATAGATTCGGGTCCAGTCATGATCTCACTACCACAAAAGTGCTTCATGACTTTTGTTACTTTTTAATGCATATGGGTAAGAAAAATATATGACCTCACCTGAATATGTTAAACAATGTGCTCACACCTTCCTAGTGCACAGCATCTTCCTCGGCTAGAGATTTTGAAATTCCTACAGGAAACAATCCATTTAAACCTTCATCTCAATTTATAGCAATGGTGAGGTAATTAAAAGGTATAGTGTATTTTTCCCGAAGTGCCTCCTAAAAACAGATAGCTCAAATCCAATCTTAATCAAATTAGTTAATATTTTTTTTTCAGTTAATGAAGTTTTTGTTTGTTATGTAGCACACTATGGGATTCATTTTTCCAACTTAAAAAGTAAGGTACTAATGAGTTCACCTAAGGTGAAAGTGGTTATTAAGGAAAACAGCACAAAGATGTACAGTTTCTTCAACTCAAATTAAGGCTTAAAACCATTTCTGAAGAGGAATATCAGCAAAATGATCCAAACAAAGCTTGGGAAAGAACAAATCCATGTCTGGGAGATAAACACGATGTCAGGTCAAATAACACAGCAAGCTCTGCGACTCTAGTCCTCTCAGAAGAGCTCCGATAAGACAATAAAACCCTGAAGGAGCGAGAAGGGTAATGTAAGTATGAGAGTTCTCCTTTGCCGAAAAAAACGCAAATCTCCTTCATGCAAGTCCAGGTTCAACCTGAAAATATGAACGGCAAAACCTCTGTCTGCCCAATAGAGAAGTGAACCGGAGGTAAAGGAAAAGTTAATTAGCATTCAACTACTAGGCACCACAACTTGAACACCCCCAGCTGAGCACTTTTAAGGAGCCTTTGACTCATTTAAATATGCTGGAAGTGGAGCACCAGGGGAGTGCTTTCACAGCACGCAGGGCACTGATTGAGCTGTTTCCAAGCACATGGAGCACTTTTCTGGGTGAATTCTTGGCCACATTTCCATGCCCCGCCCTCCTCTGCCTGCACAGCTGCTAAGCAAGAGGTGACTTTCCAGTATGAAAGTCCTACGGCAGTTAGAATTGCGTTTTAGCCTTTCATCATTTACTTCTCAGAGAATTAAGAAATAATCATAATTAGTGAATATATGTCAGATTGAAGTTTCTTTCTGCTAAAGAGATATAAGTTAAGCCAATTCTACCCTGAAAGGGCTCAGGTAAAAATTCAGCAATGGGCAACCATGCTGAGAACCGTGAGACTGCCCAAACTTAACTGTGGACACCACAAAGGATTTTCAAGTGTTCATTGCTCCTGGTGTTTAAAATCAGCATGCAGATGAAGCAGTTTGAGCGTGGTGCAGTTCCCTAGAGCTTGGCAATTGTGTCAAGGTGATCATCAATAATACAGAAAATATTTTCATAGGGTGGTCATTTTTTGTGGCCTAGTTTTCCCACAAATTAATTAAACTCTTAAGCATTTATTAAGCACCAACTGCA
This sequence comes from Dinomys branickii, assembly GCA_004027595.1. Taxonomy (NCBI): domain Eukaryota; kingdom Metazoa; phylum Chordata; class Mammalia; order Rodentia; family Dinomyidae; genus Dinomys; species Dinomys branickii. Next base: position 38,509 of record PVLD010015064.1, read on the forward strand.
TATAAGGGTATTTCAAATGCTAATGAGAATGAGATTTAAAATACTACTGACCTCAAGGTATTAAAGATTTTATGGCAGGAAAATAGTGCAATATCCTCACTTATATTGTAATACACTATTTTTCTCCTTAAACTCAATGTTCTAATTTATCCTTTCTTTAGTCCTAACATTTAAATTATATTGACCATGTCATCTTAGTGGTATTGTTTTGCGTTCATTTATGGCTGTTCATTTGTTTGTTTACTTAGGAAATGAAGTGGATATAAATAACTGAAAAACAAGAGCTCAGATTAGACTTTGGATACAAGGATACTGAGAAGTGCCAACTCCAGGGCTCCTGTCCAGGAAGCCGTGTGGAGTTCCTCGGTCACAGCTTCCTAATTCTTCTTACACATGTAGAAAAAAGGGATGATGATCCAGTTGTTTAGACATGAACAATGAATGTCTCTAATCTTATATATCCTGTGCTAATTTTGATTCTGGTTAGTTCTCTGCTGGGGTAATTAAAAACAATAATATCATAAATAAATATTCTCATGTCTTACTAGCCATTTTAATCTCCTCTCCACTCACAAAAATAATAAAGGGATAAAATCAGATTTTAGAATGCTGTTTCATTTAATCTCTACATAGAAATTATCCCAGAAATGATCAAGACAGTCTAGGGAGAGGATGGGTCATTGCAAAATTAGTTTTTCTTCCAGTTATGTTTTGAGAATTGTGGGTTAACTAGGATTTTGTCGGTCTGAAGCAATGTGAGGGGAACATTCTCACCGAACGATGGAAGGGGGAAAGGGTACAATTACAGACGTATGGCTTAGTTCTCCATTGAAATTGGTCATACAATGTCTAAGATCTTCAAAATCAAGTAACTAAACTATCATCTCTGGAAAAAGTGTCACCTCAAAATCTACTATTTATTTACAGATTGATAAATTTAATGGATTATTCATCATACAGATTTTAAAGTTAGATAAAGAAAAGAATTTCACCTCATGAAACTTACAGGAGAACGATAAGAAAGGAAATACTGACAGTAGATTGGTGAGATCTAAAACTCACGAAGACATGAGCCCACTAAGCAAAGTTGAAAACAACCTGGCTAGTCATAAGAAAATTTAAAGGGCTGCTTTTCTGTATCCTCATTTTTGCTTCTTTGGCTATTATGAGAATTCTTCTCTTTCAGAGTAAATTCTATGTGATTCTTTCATTCAGATTGCACTGAACATTTTAGAAGAAGTTCTGTTTCGCTTTGGGACTGCAGCCTGGCTTACAGTGAGCCATATCACCTAGATCATTATATGTCTGAAAAATTGTCTTGGTAGGATGACAGAAATTTACTTGTTTTAGGATCGGAATTGCGAGAGAATTGGTCTGAACATTTTGGAACTGATACTTTGGTGCTCTAGTTAGACCCACCCATTTTCTGACGGATACATGACTCAGCCTCCAACCTCACTGCCCACTCACTGGGAAACGAATATCCCAAATTTGGTGGAGGTCCTCAGTGAAGCCATTAACCTGAGTTACATCCTGCCAGGCTTCACGTGTCTCAGTGCTACTGTGGAGAAAGGAGATGAATTAAAACAATTCATAAAATAAATATAATAAAGCAATAAGAACATAATCGACTGCTGCCTGTGACTCAGCAAAGCAGGCAATGCCGATGGAGTAAGATTTAGTGTTAGGCTGCTTGGGAGTGCTGCTCAGTGCGAAGGGACCTTTTCTGTGCTGAGAAGTGGACCCTGATATCAGCAACAGTTCAGTGTGAGAGTGACCTGTCAGTTTTCTCATAGAAGCTCAAATCTCCAGTATCCTGGTAGAGCAGCTGGATCACTGAAATAACCTCCCCAGTGCCAGAATCATTGTGGAAAAGAGAAAGGAAATGTGAGTGTTTGAACAAAACCAGGGGTCCTGTGCTGATAATTTAGGGAGCACTAGTGTTCCAAAAGTGGATAGTGTGGCTAGCCAGGAAATAAGTGCTTCGTTATTATCATCTTTAGCAATAAATCTCCCAGGCCGGTTACTCAGGAAATGCAATAGGATACCATTTGAAATGCAATTAGATTTACTTTTTTGCTAAACTTTTCAAATATGTAGAAAAGTGATTTATTTTTTTGTTACAAAATCTTTATATTCTTTTAAGGGCCACTTTTCTGAATTTTAAACATAAGGTGCTTTGGTTTTATTTTGCTTTGTTTTTTAGTTTCTGCTCTTGAGATTGAACACAAGGTCTTGTGCAGGCTAGGCAAGTGCTGTAAGGTCAGGTATATCCACAAATCCCTACACAAAGACTGTTTAAAATACAAATCAGTGACTGTAGCAGGCTGGTGTTGAAAGTGGTGGGTTTAATTTTGTGGTCTTTGCTTTGAAACATCAGTTTATCTTGATAATGAACAATGATAGAACAGGCACTGGATAATTAAGAAACATCCTGAAGTTTCTGATACTAAAACAATTTCAGAGATGTAAAGTATAAATTATACTTATCAAAATATCATTGTCTTTATGATTTCACTTCTGCCAGAAGTTCGTGAAATGTTTGGTTTGTAGCTATGCTGAACTCAATTGCATTCACAAACGAGTTTAAGCCGTGCTGCACATTTATTTCAGATACCACCAGCAAGCGCGCCAACTCACATTGTTATGCAGCACAGTCAGGTGAGGTCCCTTTCCGGAGCCCTGATTTCTTGGCCAGCTGCTTTGTAGCCCTGCTGTCAAAGGAGGAGTCATTATTGCTACCTGTTTCCTCCACAAGCATAACAGGGAGGATCAAAGACTTTTTGGAACTCTTAAATTAAAGCCACAACAACATTATGGTTCTGTTGTAAAAGTTTACATTAACTGTATCTACTAAGCTAGTCATACTCAGTCTAAGTCAATCTCATGAGCCACTGGGATTCCAACAATTCCCATGCATTCCAGAGTCCCTTCATGTCAGAACACATCTCTGTAACTTACTTTTTATTTCTCTGTCAGTGTCTATCTCTGTCTCCGTCTCTTTGCCCTTGTTTTATAGGATATGATACAGGAGATGAAATAGGAAAATATTAGATCTCCAAAACTTTGAGATATCTGATTTGTCAAGTTCGTGTTCTCTAAAAATCAAAGAATGAATCATGGGAACAACAGAGGTGTAGAGTAGGAAGGTATTTATTGACAGGATGGCTCTTGAGAGGCAGGAGGGGTCTCCAGTGGGTTTGGCTAGGACTTGACTTTACAGGGAAGTTTTACAGAGCAATGTCCACATGGGTGTGACATGGTTTACAGCTGTGATCAATAAGAATACAAGTATAGTCGCTTAGGTAATACTGATCCAATGGGGAAGCAAGTCGCATAACAAGGGTGCACGGAAAGGAAAAAGACTGCTTCTAGGAAATGACGGGTCTGGAGGTTTTGGTTACATGTGGGGTGACCAATGTCTATCTAGGCTTCATTAGGCCTGGAGTTTGTCGTTTGAGGAAGTACACAGGCCTGATCATCTTGTCTTTATGTCGAGGCCTGGTCTCTAAGAGATGTGTTTGCACTCACATTGAAGATGTGTTTCACCTTTTCCCTGGCTCTCTCGAGGGCCTCGCCCTGTCCGACTGCCTGTAATATTTCTGCCGAGCTTAGCTGTCTGTGATACTTATACCCCCCACACACTGTGTATGCACACAAACTAAATCTCTTTTTCAGTCCAAATATCCTCTTTCTAACTATGCAGGTCTAACTCCCATTACATCTTTGTAAGGAACAGTTTGTGCTACAAAATCTTATAAGTGGGATCCACCGCATGCTATCATGATAGAGAGGAACTTTTTGAGATTACTGAGTTTTGTCATGTTCGTACCCTTAAGCATGAATAGAAACAGCCTGGATTACTGCTGTCATCTAGTAGGTAGAGGCACGAATGCTACTAAACGTAAGACACCGTACGGGACACCTGCCTACAACAAAGAACTATCTGGTCCAAGTTGTCAATGGTGCTGAGACTGAAAGAATTTGTTCCAGGTAAACACATTTGTGTTTATCTTTGAAGTATTAATCCAACATGCTTTCTTTAAACTCCAAGACCCATTATGTAAGTATAAATAAAATATACGAAAAGAAAGGGTTTTTGTTTTAATGCTAAAGCTGATAATTTGAAAAGATATACTTGTACTCTGGAAAAGATGATCAGGGTAAACATTCTCCAATTAGAAAGAATTTAGTTCAACTGTAGGTTAATCATGATGCGAGTCAATAACAAACTAAAACAATAAGTTTAAGCATGTCAAAGATGATATTTCATATTTTTATGTAGTAGGAAAACTGGAAGCAATCATACAAAATCTTTTTAGAGTTAAACAATTCTCTAGATCATTTGATGTTTGTCCTACAACTCGAAGTTGTGAGTGATATTCAAAATATTTTAAAAACTATACAACAGATGTCCAGAACCAAAATGTGGAGCTTACAACCAGAAGGGATCCGAACTGCAAGCAAGGAACGCAGCCCTCTACCTGGATGCACACCACTGGAGATCAGTCCCGGTAGCCCTTCCAGCACTTTTCTTCTTCACTAAGATTATTCCTTATGCAACTCTTAAAAAATTGTAGCACCCTGCCGTTCTAAAGGTCAGTATCAGTGTCCTCTCAAGGATACTCAAGTTTGAGGAAACGAAACAGGGGTCCCAGTGAAAATACTTGAGAAGTACACTGTACTTCAATGATGCTTCATCTTAGCAAATTTTTTTTTTTTTTTTTGCAGTACTGGGGATTGAACTCAGGACCCTGCGCTTGCTAGGCAGGCGCTTATTCCACTGAGCTATATCCCCAGACCCCCATCTTAGCAAATTTTCAATGATGTCTTTTGGAGTGACGTTTTAAACTGATTCACGAAAGCTAATAACCTGACTCTAGATTTGATGAAATGATATGGAAAAGGAACGATTAAATTTCAGCTAACCATTTTTGTTTTCAAAAATAATAAAAACAGATACAACTTAATAGTAAACACCTTTTTAAAGACGAATCTGTGTGACTGGACTCAGGGTCTGGGGGAACGCGCCTGCTTACTCTAGTCCCCGCTGATCTGCATAAACGGACGGTGAGATCCGCTTCCGTCTCCTCGCACAGCATCTGCCCCCTTCCCCACCACTTCAGCAGTTTCACCTGCCAAGCCCACCACCTTTAAATCCGGTCTCATCTGCCAAACTGAAAGTGTCTGCGCACCCTTTCTGTTGCCGCTGACCAATTAAGATCAGTTAATGACTAGTTAATGATCCTGTGTAATCAGCTGAATTCAGCGTGATGCTTCACTCGAATCTCACACACCCCGGACTCCTAGGACCCAGCAGAGGATTTGTTTCAGCCCTGCTGTCCCCTTCACATGGGCCTGGGTTTTTCTGCATCTTGGCCCACTGTAGACTTCTTACTCCTCTGTGCATGGCTGCAGCTGGCTGCCGTCCCACTCAGGCTGAGCTGTACCTCTGCTATGCCTGTGACTAAATTATCAATTAAGCTCGTATTACTTTACTCAGACATCAAAGAATTATTTTTGAAAGGGAGAAATTCCATAAGCTATCTAGGAGCATTATCTTCCTAGTCTGTAACTCACAGCAGTAAGCGGCTTTTGTGATGGAAATCACCTGCTTCCCAATGTCTTTCCTGAAGCTTGCATGAGGTCCCCACAGTGGTCTGATCCTTCTGCTGGTCTGTTTCCTATGCAAAGCATCCATCCTTATTTTCTTTACTTTCCCCTTTGGTTTTGCATACAATCTGCTCACAGATTACAGAAAACAATTAGAATCCACTAATTCTATAATAAATGCATGCAGTCCTAATTTAGCCTTTCTTTTTACCTCCAAAATTCTGTTAAATTTATCTATCCTTTCTTCTGCCACACTCCACTCAAACATGACCTATTTATACAATTATTCTGTAATTGTTCTTTTTGTCATCGACAACTTCAATTTCTCCCTTTCTATCCAAGCCCTATCCTCAGAATGCACCTTCCTTTTCACTACATTTGTCTGATACCCGATGCATTAACACTTGACCCTCTGTTTTGTTCTAAACTCGAAAGGGTTGCCTATCTATTCTTCCTCTCTTTATTTTCTAACTACGCATTATTTACAGTCTGTTCTTTTCCCGCATTATTTTAGGGAAAATTTTTTTCAAAGGTCACAGGTGATCATCTCATTGCCAAATACAATGACTGTTTGTTGAACTTCTAATTCCATTTTTTCATTTCCACAAATCCAATGGGTGTATCATTCCATACGTTGCAGAAGAGCAAATTTATGACTAAAGTTGCCTCATGAGATTACCTCCAAGCCACTCATGTATGTTCCTGATTTCAAATATAAACTTCCTTAAAACCTAGACTTGCAATGTAGGATGTATTCTGTTGTCTATGTCCTATTTCACACACACAATTCTTAAGTATATTAATTTAAACATCATCTCTATTGTTTTCTTTATCCTAAGCCAAAGTTCTGGAGCACTGTAGAAGTTGTTAAATTCTTAATAAATGCAATCATTATTCTAGCAACTTTCAAATGCAACCTTAAAAGTAACTCTATGATTCAGGGTGTACTTTATTTCATAAATGAAGAAATAAAGATGATTTTTAAGACATATGGCCCCAGGGATATGCAGCTAGTTATGCAGAAACTGATCCAGATTCCACTTCCATGCAGCCATTGTAGTCTGTCTCCTCATTCACGCTCCAAGTATGTTTTAAACCTGCTAATCTGTGAAGACCTTCTTTCTTTTGTGTTCTAGAACCCTATTTATATAGCCTAGATCCCTTGCCCCTGCCTACTCCATCTTATCTTATAAATTTCCACCCCAGCGTTTCTGCTCTGCTCTTCAGTCATAAGAGGACGCCCTTTTGCCATGCCGTTTTAAGTCAAAATTCTAAGTTTCAAATATTGACTTTCTCAAATCTGTTAGAATCAAAGTGGAATTGTCAGTGTCTAAGAAAAGCTAGAAGGCATGAAGGAAGGATTCGCACACATTATTGCCCAATAATAACCTTTGTAAAAGATTCTGCCAGGTCCACCAAGCTGAACAAAAGCCACTGCAATGCCACAAAGCAAATATTTTCCCGGGATGTTGCCCAGTAAATGCCTGTTCAGCCTCAGACAGGCACAGCACCACCTTCACTGTTATCCATGAGGCGCAAGATGACATCAATACATGTGATCCTTCTATTTACATCTTTTAAAACTCCTCAACCTCTAAATACACTTGGTTTAGTATGATATGCACCATCCCATTGCAAAGGTGTATTATTCTTCTACGTGGACTCCCTTCCTCTGATTGATATCTAGGTTGAAAACTGCCATATTGCCCTTTCAAATAAGATACTACTTAAGGTAATTAACAGTTTAAATTAATGGATCTACTTGCTGATATAATTTTATTATTGTTAACTGCTATACATTGAATCATTTTTTCTTCATGCTACAAGTTTTTGTAAACTTTACTAGAAAAATCAAAGAATTTTCTCAGCTTTTTCTATCTAGACAGTTGATTTCCTCATTTTTGTTTGTAGGATAATGAAAAAAAGTCTGGGCAGAATTGAAACCCCGAGCACTAGCTAATTCTTCAACCAAGCTTCATGGGTTGACAACACCTTACAGTCTGTTCCCCCACACATCTAAAATACAGTAATTCCACAGCTCATGAACGCTTCTGCTTGCCAATAATTTGGTTCACCAACAAAAGGGTTCAGCAAAATTTTGCTTCCCTTTTGCAAACTCTGCATCAGGTGACAGGTATGACCATGGCCACCTTCCCCACATAGACATAAATGCAGCCATCTTCTCCAGAATTATAAAACAATTCACTTCATAAACTGAGGCACCACGATACCGACCTTGTCAATGAACATGAAAGAATTGTTTAAGCTTGAGGAAACCGAGTCACAAAAATCAGGGCTGACAAACAGGTCTGGAACCCAGTGCCTACCAAGCTCCACTTGTGATGGCTGCCTAGAAGAGAAGGGCAGAACTGTTTCTGCTGGAGACGGAGGTAACAGTACTTATAGCCTGTATTTGTCATTGATATACTAAGTAAATGAACTAAAAACCAACATATACACTAAATTTCTAATTTACTTATTTGCAAAATCACATCTCTGTAATGCTTAGAATTCATGCGGCCACCATTTTGTTGGCTTTAATGGTTGACATCCACAGTGGTGGAACACAGGAGGGGCACAGCGTTGAAGATCTTTTGACTCAGATTACAGTAAATCCTGGTGAAGCGTGGCTCACATACTATAGAGAATACCTTTATGTGTAGGCACTTGCCTTCCAGGACTGGTGCCTACACAAAAATGCACAGATACTACCAAATTTCAATCCTTAAATTTATTATTAGCTTCACTGAAACTAGTCCTTTTTTCATTTTTTTCTATGTAAGTGACTGCAGCAGCTTTGTATCCCCATGCTCAATCCAGTGACCCGCCCTTAGGGCAGGCGGCACTCACCCCAGGGACGGACACCCTTAGTCCCAGCATCACACACCCGAGATCCAACCGCCTCCTAAAAGCCCCACCTGTGACCCCATGAGGATTGTGGGGAGGACACAAGACACACGTATAGGCAAGCACAGAACAAGCATAGCACTTCCCTTGGCCTCCAATGCAAGGGATTGCAGACACATGCCACCATGTTTGGCTGTTTATTTTAATTTTAGATAGCAACTTTATTTTCTTTACTCTCATTTTTTGATAGTAATCTAAACACTTCCTTTGTTATAGTTTTATTATTTTGCACACTTTATAGTTATTCCGTTTACTTATTAGTCTACATCCCTCAGGGTTCGGAATCACGTATCATTTATTATTCTCTTCTGCAATTAACTTTCACAGAACAGCTATAAATAGAGTGTTCGAATGAACACAAAAGTGGAAAATGGATTATAAACGGACTTCGATTTTCTTGTCTTAAAGGTTGAAACAAAAGTGACTTTATATTTAAATTAACACAACAACCTTTACTTATGTTCAGGTATCTTCTTGTTTGCTTCAATAAATAAAGTGAGATGAAAATGTTGGACACATTTAATAACTTCAAAGAAAAGGAAGACTTATATAATAGATCTTACAAAGGCAAAATTTGTTAACTACCTGCAGACTATTAGGAGAAATTCGCAGCAACCTGCCCACCAGTATCATCGTGGGAGAGAAGGAATACATCCATCTTCCTTGGGAGTTAGGACCCTCCTTAATACTTTCCTTTGGTTAGTGTCCATGGTCAGGGCAATCTGCTGAGCTCAGGTTAAACATAATTCTCATCAGAAAAGCAAAACCCAGCCCCATTAACTGAAGCTAGGCCTGTTGTACACAATTTTGGTCAAATGAAAAGTAAAATAAATTTGAGAAATTTTCATTAAAAGAAATCTCACAGTTGTGGATTGGCTAGTAACAGAGCTGCTTTTCAAGTTCTACAAAAGCTTACTGGGTTAAAGATGAAAATTTGGATTGGAGAGGGGTTCAATTATAATTGAAAATCATGACAGAGGAAAATGTAAATTAAGTTAGGAATGAATCAGTGCCTGTTAATAGTTAATTTTTTTTAAAAAATCTAGTTAGTATTTTTTCCTTTAGAATTTCAATTAATTACAAAACCATATGAAGTGGTTGACTTTTTGGGGTTACTGGATACTAGCTGCTACTTGATCGCCTATAACCATCACACTCTAAGAGAGTGTTACAGCTTTTACTATAGTTACAGCTTTGAGTACAGGCTCATTAACTTTTGTGACCAGGGGATCATGGGAAAGTTCTTATTTCAATTAATCAACATACTTACTCCAAGTAATCAACATAGTCCTTAATTTCCTCCTAAAATCATTTGCTTCACATAAAAATGATAAAAATGAGTCTTCTTTTCTAATACAAGGTATGGTCATAGTATTATAGTAAAAGACACATTGCTACTCAGAATACTCTTTTTCACTTCAAATACACTTATCCCATCATTGTCGCCTCTTCTGAAGCCGTTCTGGAAGTCCTCTTTGTGAGTGTCTTCAGTTGAGCTGTTATGGCTGCTTCAACATCCTGGACTGACTCAAATTGTTCACAGAAATTTCTGTCAAGCAAAACATTATGACAGGTCCTCATCCTCCTTATTCACAGATCTAGTAACCCATGACTTCTAAATCTTCCACAAAGCCAAAATGACCAGGAAAAATAAATGTTTTAAATCAGCACATCATGTGGAGTCAGCTGTAATAGTGCAACTAAAGATCTTCAGGAAAGAGGACTTCAAAACTGCTTCTGAATCAGCAAAAACAAGGGAGTATATGTGTTTGAAACCAGAAAGGAGAGCTAAGAGTGAAACTTATGTTCTGTTCCTTAATCTGAATGCTGGTCATACAGCAATTTCTTAAATTTTAAGCTTAAAGTTTACATTCTCTCACTCCATTTCTGTATGTATTTTTAATGAAATATCTTGATTTTAAATGTATAGCAGAAGCATTTTAACTTGACAGAATCCCATGTTTTGATTCTTTTTTTTTATTTTAAAAAATAAAAGCACAAAAACATATTAACAAACACACAAATTAGCATAAGAAATAGTACAATCAAAGCTGATTTACAGACAAGGTGACATGGACTCAACAATGGTTGTTGCTTTACCTATTGATATCTTTGAAGTGTATATACATGAACACAGATACAGACATATGAAATTGGTCAAACAATTAATCCTCTCAACAACAGAAAAACACAAAAAACAGAAAACAAAAGACAAAAAATAAATAAATAAATAAAATAAAAATAAAAACCAATGATAGTTGCTGCTTTGCATATCGATATCTTTGAAATGTGTGCTCAGGATAACATATAGAGACATACAAGATTGATCGAATAATCCGCCATCAATTATTCCTTAGCATTAATTGATATAATACACTAGCAGAACCATGTTAGCCCTCCTGCACATATGTATATACATATATACATACATACATTTTTGCCTCTTTCTTTTCTCCATTCCCTCGTCCCATCTGTTATTTCTTTTTGAACAAATTACCTTCATGTCTCTTAGTTTATATTCCCACCCTCAGGTTCTTACACCAGTGATACAATACATTGCCTGCACATGTACCGCTGATTTATTTCACTTATGAGTATGGACTCCAGTTTTGACCATTTGCCTACAAAGTCCCTAAAACTGTCTTTCTTTATAGCTGAATAATATTCCATTATATAAAAATGCCACAATTTTTTAATCCAGTCTTCTGTGGATGGACGCTTGGGTTGCTTCCACATTTTAGCTATTACAAATTGCACTGCTATAAACATGGGTGCACATATATCAGAATGATATGATGTTTTCAGATCTTCTGGGAAAATACCCAGAAGAGGAATAGCTGGTTTGAATGGAACCTCTAGACCTAGTTTGCGGAGAAATCTCCAAACGGCTCTCCACAGTGGTTGCACCAGTCTGCATTCCCACCAGCAGTGTAATAGAGTCCCTATTTCTCCACA
>PVLD010015065.1:6300-50099 GCA_004027595.1 Dinomys branickii
TTAAGTGATATAATACAATAGTAGAACCATGTTAGCCCTCCTGCATATATGTATATTCATATATACATACATACATTTCTGTCTCTTTCTTTTCTCCTTTCCCTCGTCCCATCTGTTCTTTGTTTTTGAACAGATTTCCTTCATGTCTCTTAGTTTATATTCCCACGCTCGGGTTCTTACACCAGTGATACAATGCGTTCATGTATCACTGATTTATTTCACTTATGAGTATGGACTCCAGTTTTGACCACTTGCCTACAAAGTTCCCAAAACTGTCTTTCTTTATAGCTGAATAATATTCCATTATATAAAAATGCCACAATTTTTAAATCCAGTCTTCTGTGGATGGACACTTGAAACAACCCATTCTTAACAGGGGTTCTAAGCAGCAGGTCGATCAGGGTGAGCTGACAAAGGGTCTCAGCATGCTTTCCCCTGGGTCCTGCGACCCAACCAGCTCTGCTTTTATCCTGACTTATGTACTAGAACTACAAGTAGGACATGTAATAAAAGTAAGCTTATGTATGGTGCAAGGAATCATTCATTTGCTTTGATCCATCATTTGTTGAGTGTAAGTTAAACTGAGCCATATCAATGACCTTTACTAACTTTGATGTGCAATGGGTGGAATAAATGAGTCCTTCTGAGTCATGGAGACTTTGCCATGAGGAAATGAGTTCATTTCTGTGGCAGTTTTAGACAATGTGAGGTTCCATGTCCAGTAAGGTCACTGCTCCGCTCCATGCTTTGGTAATGGAATTGTTATCCTTACTACCAAGAATTAGAGAAAAACCTCATCAGATTGAAGCACACCAGAATCACTGATGAACATTGTTACATGTTGTATGTAGAGATGAGCACATTTATGCACTGCCAGTTAAATCCTCAAAACCTAATATTATATTGCCAAATATTCCTTTGATAAATATTTTATAATTGTCCCATTTTGCGCTTGTACCAGAAAGCGCATTGTCTCATATCAGGCTGTTGGCAATGAATACTGGAAACAGATATCACACCTCCTGCCTGTGAAAGACCACCCTACCACACTTCAGGATAATGACTTCCTCCCAAATGGGCAAACACAAAGGTGATTGTGGACCATTTGATGGGTAGAACTTCTGATGATCTGGTAATCAGTTAGCAGTTATTGCTAAAATTACATTTAATGCACTAACAGGAAATTTACCTTTGTTGTCAGAGAAAACACATGTCATAAAAATGAGGCTGTATCAAAAGAAATTGTTGAAAAACTACCACCCTATGTATCTGGCAAACCAGTTGAGGTTGAAGAGTCAGACGACAGAGGTATAGAATAGGGCAAGGCGTAGCAGCGTGAGGTGCTCGGAGGGGTGGGCTGTCTAGGCTGTGTTAGGAACGAGGCAGACAGGAATGGTGAGGTGTCAGGGTTGATTTGCACAGCAATCACATAAGGCAGCACCCTGTCCTTTTAGACAGTGGGGACTTACAAATTAGACTGAGCAAGATGGCTCCACTATTGAAAAAGAGAGAAGAATTTGTGATGCAGACAGAAGTTCTGGCCAGAGTCAGCTAAGTTTCCTGGAACACGAAGACTAGGTAAAAAGCTCTAAGTGGCACAAAATAAGAATCCAAGAGAGAAATTTTTTTGTGGAGACCACAGGTCACTCACAGCAAGTAACGACTTTCACTGAAATAAACATCCTTAAAGCAGCTTAAAAGCTTCTTCTGAAAATAACATTTTTGTCTAGAAGTTTGTGCAGTTTAATACAGGGTTGTGTGAACACAAGATAATTATATGTAGGGTATGTCCTTCAAATATTTCATACACTTACAATGTGCCACAAGAGCTCAACCCTAATACCTGAGTAATTACCACTGTTTGACTGAACTGCAGAGCGGTTCTGGTCTCTACTGTCAGCTTTGCCCTAAGGAACTATGGGAAGAGGGCCCGGAGACAGGTGTTTTTACTCCTTACTCTTGTGTTGTGAGCATTCTTCTTGCTGACTTGGGGAAAAACTTAAAAAGTGAGGGTGGTGCGAAGGACACTAGTCAATGGTCAAACATCTACAGAAGGCTAAAGACAGGCGTTTTTCACTATACCCAACATAGCATTTATGCTTTTCCCAGTTAAACCCAAATGATAGAAATGAAATGGGGATCTTTGATATCAATAAATGCTCAGTTGCTGTGATAAATGCCTAATATAGATTTTAACTAGCTTCTGGATGTCCTGATGGAAATTTGAAAATTGAGTTTCTATTTTAAATTATGAAATAAAACCTGGCTCAAAAACTTCAGCCAGATGGATATATATTGCTTTTTTCACATACTGAGGGTGATGTTGTAGTCAGGAGTTTAAAAGAGGAAATAATACAATACAGAACACTTTATTATAAGCTTATTTTATAATAATAACCCAAACAGTCATATAGAAAAACAGTGCAGGAAATCTGTCCACACATGAAAGACCAAAGAATCTGCTGAGGGCCTGGATCCCACAGTAATGTTCTAGATGATTCCTGCTGAAGAGCTAGAACCCTTAACAGTGCTCATCATGAGTCTATCTGGAGGCCAAGAGCCCATGACAATGCCTCATGCAGGTCTGTTTCACAGATCTGTGCTGGGAAGTCCCAAAGGTCAGTGGTGGAAGCTAGAAAGTCTGTGTCAGCGGGATGGTGGATCTGTGCCAGCAGGCTGAGGGATCAGCACTGAAGCCGGGATGCGATGCTCAAGGTGAGCACCAGAGCTCCCCTGAAAGGTACCTCAGCCATCCTCAGCAACAGTGAGATTGTGAGCTCCTCTGATGAGGAGGGCAGTCAAGCTCCTAACAGGAAAACCACTGTGACAAGCTACTCCAGGAGACTGGCGGTGCACCATCTTCCCCTCCAGAGCCAGGAAGCGATGTTCAAAGTGAGAACCAGAGCTCCCCCAAGGGAACTGTAGTCTTTCCAAGTGACAACAAGGTTCCAAGCTGCTTTGACAATAAAATCAGCTGAGTTCATCAGGAAAGCCAGCATGACAAGGTCCTCCAAGAGAACCAACAGCAGCCGCAGGAAAACCAACAGCTCCCTAACAGCTTCTCTAACAACTTGCAACAACTCCTTCCCACACCCAGCACCACCCTGGCTCAGTTAATCACCAGTTGTCAGCCCACCACCTGGATGTATTAGGATCGTGCTTTGCATGAAATGAATATAACTTGAAAAATCAAAATTAAAATATACATGCTAAAACAAGTTAGCGATCTACTCTTAAGTTTAAAATTCCTGCAAAATTTTGGAATATCAATTAAATTTTTGTCCAAATTCTGTGGGAGTTAAAAAACCTTTATCCCCTTTTTAAAGTTATATTTTATATATGATAAATATAAATATATATTTAAATACAGTAAATATAAATATATACTTAAATATAACAAATATAAGTATATATAAACCAGGCTTTAGTCTTCTTTAGCTGTTGGACCATTGACTAGTGTTCTTCACGCTAATCTAATTTTCTGATTTTCCCCAAGTGAGCAAGAAAAAAAGAAAAAAAAATCCTCATGCTTGCCATAATAATATGATCTCTTTCCATAATAAAGTTTAATGATATCATAGACACATCTCTTTAAAATGTATTTGGTACTCTGCTGTAAAATAACCTAAGAGAAGAGTTTTCCAAATATAGGGTGCATCATACATTAATCTCATCCATGCTATAGACTTACTGCTATCAGTCATCAGATTAGTCTAAGCAGTGACGCTAAACTTTTAGGGCTCTCAGTGATAATAAGCAGTCTGCTGTCCCACATGTGTCGTAGATTCACCTCCACTGGTTTCTCCAGATTTGATTCTGCAGATGGGCTACACGCATTGGTCTGAGTCAAAGGGCAAAGAAAGTCAACTCCAAAATACTGCACATTACACAGAAATTCCAGCCCAAAAGATCATGTCAGGTCAGTGCAACATTGCATTTTTGCTGTTGATGATAATTTAACAAGCGCTGCCCCCCCCCCTGAGAAAAACCCTGTGAACATTCAAATGCCCAATTGTGTCTCTGGTAAATGAAGGATGCTATTCTACAAGGGGAACTGAATGAAGAGAATTTTCCTTTCTTATCAGACCTAGGTAATTCATAAAATACTTCCTATAAAGGCGGTAGATTATCTAGACTAAGAATTGAGCCAGCGGAGCATGATACAATGTGTATCGAACACTGCATTAGATGAGAATGCAGGTGCTGTGGGGCACCAGGGCTCAGTCTTGGTAACAAGGGAGATGCTTAGTGTTTCAGGTAAACAGCTCCTAAGCACAAATAGACATGAGAAGGGCAAGTAGCTAAAGGATTCTGGATATTTCCTATGGAAAAGCAATTCCTCCATCCTTCACACTGGCCCCTTAATGAAAAAATTCACACTATATGATTAGATATTCACATAGGATTCTAGTTCTGTTCTTTTTAATAACCAAGCGTTAGTGAGTACCAGATAAGGCAGAAATTTCAGGTCAGAATTAAGTTAGAAGCATAAACATGACACTAACAAATTGAATAGTATGATCAAAAAATTTCATCTTCACATTTTAAAATTTTTTGTGAGATAAAATTGGAATCGTAACACCATCATCACTAATTTGGTGTGAAATTACAAGTACCATATCCACTGTAGTGTCACCAGATAGCTGGTATATTAAGAATGTACCACTGAATTCGTTATGGTCTGATGGCTGACCACTTTAATAACAAGACTATGATGGTGATAAAAATTAAGGCATTATCTGATAAAATAATGTTGATGAATTGATTGATTGATTGCAGTACTGAAGATTGAACGCAGAACCTTCACACTGACTTACGTCACCAGCCCTTGTTTACTTCTTTCTTTCTTATTCTGAGATAGGTTCTTGCAAAGTTTCTAGCTTGCCTAAGCTGGTCTTGAACACACAGTCCTTCTGCCCCAACCTCTCAAAGTACTGAGACTAAGAAACTGA
Organism: Dinomys branickii; assembly: GCA_004027595.1. Lineage (NCBI taxonomy): Eukaryota > Metazoa > Chordata > Mammalia > Rodentia > Dinomyidae > Dinomys > Dinomys branickii. Next base: position 11,253 of record PVLD010015065.1, read on the forward strand.
ATTTTTAGCATTCATTTCTCCTTCAAAGTGTGCTTCTATACAAAGACACCTTATAGTTTTCTAAGAATAGGAAACATTTTTGTATTACTTTTAAATCATATTTCAGATACAGTCAAGTAATGCAATCTTAAATGCAACTGTTTGTGTACACGCACTGGCAGCTACATAAAAGATCAGTAAACTAATCATGAAAAACATGCCATAATGAGCAGTAATGAGAGATATTTCATTTGTAACAGCTCTGTCCATGTGAGAGGAATGGTTTATGAAAGTAAACATTTGTTTTTATTTACCACACAAGAGATGCTATTTGCAAGTTCCAGTTCTCAAATGGCTGCCATGGTTTTTGGCTTTGGCCACCTTGTCTGACTGCTCTGAATGAGAGTGGCCCACCTGTCCTGCCTAGTGACTCACCCGCTGACCCTCCTTAGGCAACGTGCTTTCGATTACAATGCATCCCCAAGCCGCTAAGGTCTCAGTAGTGTCTGTTGCTTTTATTTGTCTTTTCTATAAATGTTGACTCTTCCTTTTTCAGGTTATTATGTTTTTCTTTGTAAAAGGCAAGACTTTTGCTAAACACCGTTTATGAACTTTAACATTTATTTCTATTTCTAAAGAGATCATATAGTTTTAAGTATTAGAAAGTATTGGAAGATGTTTTTTCCCAATGTATGAGCTGACATGTAATTTACAATTCTATTAACCTCAGATTAAATATCCAGGGATAAGTGTATCCCTAAGGTAAGGTCTTACCATTTTATTTTTACTGTGAAGAATGAAATATTTTACAGCCATTTTAAAGAATATTGTAGTCAATGTGGGAAAGAACTTTAAAAGGTCACAGAAAAATTTAAGGTTCTACTAAACAATTTTGGTTTTTATTTCAAATAACAATAAAATAAATTGTTATATTTTGATATTCAAATATTAACCAAAAGCTATATTTAGTTTGATAAACACACTGAATACATTTTTTCTCAAAGACAAAAACATACCTTTCATTAGCTAAATTTGAATTACTTAGAAATTCAACTGTGATAATAATAGTAATAACAATAAAAAGTAAAATTTATTGTTTTCTCTGTACCAGGTACTATAGCAAGTGGTTAATGTGCCTTAAATTTCATCTAAAAACAATACTAACATTATTTTATTATCTTTTTGAGCCACAGAATTTAATAACTCTTTCACCTTTCTTATTATTATTCTAATAACTATTTCACCCTCCTTACTACTATTGTAATAATTACTTATTATTCAAATTGAGATACAGTTCAAAATCCAAACTTCAAAATTTGCCTTCTTTAGTGCTATGTTATTTATGAATATACATTATGATATATTATTTGTACTAGTAATTATTGACTGTTAATCTAACTTTCAAAATTTGTCATTTGTGAAGTCATTTTTATTAGTGATGTGCTAGCTTTAGGATGCCAACACCTTGGGTTTATATTAATGAAGTTTTTTATTTCCTTTTTACTCTAGAGTGTTTGTCATTTTTTCTGAAAATTTGCACTGAATTCCCAGGAAAGGAGTATAATGAAAAGGTATGCCTTGTGCTAAAGAAAATGCAACTCATTCAAAACATTGCAATAAAAATAGAAAGTGAAAATGAGCAAATATAGATGTCCTTTTAAGAATTAGAGTGAAGTTTAAAGAGAATTGTTCTAGTACTCTTCATTTTTCTAACCAATTTGAAAACATGGCTACATACTAAGAAAGAGAACTATGCTTTTGAATTAGGCTTTGCAATAGGTGGAAATGGATATATATAAACAGGAACACACAAAAAATCAGAGCGTAATAGTGCTGCAAGCACACCTGAGCCTGGAGACCCTGTTGTGGTAGTGCCTCTAACTCTACTCAGCCATGTTCGGTAATGCATTCCTCAGGAGCAGAGAAGACGTGCAGGTGGAACAATATGAGTTTGGTGATGTTCAGTGTAAAGATGACAAGCCACATGATATAGACAGACATTGAAGGGACTGACAGTAAGTAACTGATGTTATAAACCATGAATCCTCTGACCCCTAGGCTCCTGGCTGTGCAAAGCAATAAAAATCACTTCAAGTAAGGTTTAGTGAAAACAATGTGGATTTCCAAATAACATGAGACAAAAGTAAGTACATAGATGGTATGATGCAAACAAAGAAATAGCTGCAGTTCAGGGGAAACACAAGCTCTAAAGTATGGTCACAAGGGTAGATAGAGAAAATGAACATTTGCCAAAGTACCTGACTCCTTGTTGAGTTGGCCGACCACTTGGGTGCTGAAGTCGCTTTGGCTGATGCCAGAATTTGTGAATAGAGAATATCAGTGAGCAAATGCTCACAGACTAAGAGGATATGGCCAAAATGTTATCAACTGATATTGCAGATACTTTGGCTTGCTTATCAGAACACTCAAAGGAGAAAGATTGGGGGCCTGCAAGTCAAAGAGGAAAAGGGTGGGTTCACAGAAGAGTATATATTCGGTCATCTTCTCCCCATGCCACAGTGAAGCCAAAGTAATAGCTTCCTGTTAGGAAGCGACACCCTTGGGTAAAAACCTGATTTCAGGAAAGAACAGTCTTTAGACAGAGTATCCTGTGCAAAGGGTACAGGTATGGCACTGCTGTTTTATTTTTAAATGCCATGGAGAGTTTTCTGAAAGACGATTGGAAGAGAAATACAAACACTGATGGGGAAAAGTTGCTGCGTAGACACAATCCTACATGATCTTGCTTCCACAGTCATGACAAGCATGTTAGGGTATGCCCATTTTATCTCTGATTCTATAACAAACTATTCCTTGATGAACCTGTGGTGTGATGGATAAGCTTGATGATGTCAAATTGACTGGCTGGGGAGACACACAGGGGATTTAGTGGAGCACATTTCTGGGTGTGTCTGGGTGATCACAGAGGCTTGCCCTTGGTTACTATGCATGATGCCTCTGGTCTCCATGGCTCTATTCGCCTCCTCCAGTTCCCACCGCCAAGAACTAAGCAGCTTTGCTCCACCATGCCCTTAGGCCATGATGTTTCTGCCATGGTGCCTGCTTACCATGGACTGAATCCGCATGAAACATGTACCAAAACCTATACTGTCTTCCTTTGTGCTCTAGATCATGGGTATTATTTGCTAGAAATTGGAAAACTGACAAATACATATAGTATTTAGTGTCCAGTTCACTCATTTGGCTGCTAAGTGCAGATTTAGAATAATTCAGTAATTTAAACAAAGTAAACATACATTTTACCAGGCACAGAGACTATTCTTCCTCAATGTGTGCAGTTATTTGAATGCATTTAATTAGTTATTCATTGATAATATCTTTTACATTTCCAATAAATGAGAACAAGTTCTTGATACTTTTGAAGTACAGTTCAAGCATGGTACTTATTGTCCTTCATTTAATTATTATAAATTCTCTATTTGATTTTTGCTTTTCTTAAAAACAGAACTCATCCTAAAAGTACTGTCATAATCATTCACCATATGCATCGTCAACACATTCACGAAACACTCAATGGTAATTAGATTATGAAAAAATGACGAAAATAATGAACCCTAAATTCATAGGCCCCTACATTAACCCTGTTCAGTCTTACTGTAAGAAATTCATGTCAGGAAAATTACACAAGTCAGGTCTTTTCAACTCTATTTCTTTAGAATCTGATCCCTGTTTAACATTGTAAGCTAATGGGGAAATTGCCTTAATACAGTTGGAATAGTCCCAAGTGCGAATTTTGTGAGAATTCTATGGGTGGGAAATATGAAAATAAACATAAGAACTTGTACTTCAAGCAGAAAACGAATCTTGTATCAATGCATTATGAGCAATTTTCAAAGATGTAACATTAAAAGATTTTACAGTGACTAGCCATTACCTATTCCAACATTTAAAATTTCATGTAAGTGTTCTATCTAAATCTATCCCTTTCTTTACCATTTATCCATTTGCTAATGTAGTTTATTTTTGTGACACTTCAGAGTTAAGTTGCAGAAATAACTTCCCTCTAAGATTCACAGCATATTCACAATTAACTACTTTTCTGTGGTTTCTGTGTGTACTTGGCACATTTTCAAGCTATTTCTGAACCAAAGACATGTGTGTGTGGGGGGGTCATGTGTGTGTTTTCTAAATGCTTTATGGGAAACTGTTATGGTTGACACACTGTGTCAGCTTGGGAAGTCTAGAGGTTGGTTCAGTGAGTCAGCAGGGAGCCAGGGTGCTTACTCTGTATACATACTGACTCTGTGGAAGAGGAAGCAGGCATTATGGGAGTGCTATGCCCCCTGGGTTGGGGTAGCCTGTTTACAATGTAAGGGAGGGAAAGAGTCTGCTTGCCACTGTCCTCCCCTTTTGTTCTGGTTGTTTTGCTGTGTTCTGCTGCCATGAACATTTGCCCTCTGCCATGTGCCACTCTGCCTCTGAGCCAGCCAACTACAGACTGAAACCTCCACAAACTGTAAGCTAAATAAACCTTTCCTTCCTTCATTTTGGGCATTGGGTATATTGTCTTAGCAAAGAGAGAAAAGTAGCTAAGACAGAAACCTAACACTGAACTAGATGCTTTATCTATGATTAAACATACAGCGTGTGCCAACCAACTTTGATTATCAATCTTAAAATTAATCTGAACAGAGCATGCAGCTACTGTGTTTCCTCAAAACTTGACCATGATATTCTTTAAGTGCCATTCTTTAGCCTGTGAGGATGATTTATTTTTTCTCATAAAGGTTGTATTTAATTTCTAAATCCATTAATGGTCCTATCGATGAAAATATTACTATTTTAAATGGTTTGTGTCATAATGTAATAGCAGGAAGAGAGTAAAATGTTGAATCTCATGTTGATCGAATACACTGATGGGGTTAGAGGCCAAATTGAGCTGTGTCATATTCAAATTGTTCAGCAAGCTATCCTAAAAGCCACTGGCTATCTAGACTGAGATTCACTTGGTAAAACTTCTGTGGAGTCTGGAAGCTTTGTGCTTACCGGATGATGAAGATCTCTGTGCTATACTGTAGTCAAAGCAAAGCTGAAAAAGAATTCCCAAAGTGTGGGAGACTATGCTATTTCTCAACAAATGTGAAAGTACTTGAACACTTAAAAAATTGGTCCATCTTCTCTGGTGTGGCTTACCAAAATTGCACTCCTATTTTTAAGAAATCAAAATAGCATCTATGCCCTTGGAGGCATATTTCTATTAGATTTACCAAAAAAAAAAAAAAAAGAGTTGTCTTTTCACTTTAATTATTTGCTAGGCTTCTGCATTTTTAAAATGTCATTGTGTATTCTGCTTTCAGACACAGTGCCATCTTCTCTGGAGCAAAACGTGGAATTACTGGAGAGCACATTTTTAAGTAAAGGCAGATCACTGAGGAAGAACAATGTAATAAGAAGATAAAAGGAAAAATGTTTGAATGATGGTCAGTTTATTTCAATGTCTTTTGTTATAACGAGAGTATTTTTATTGTTTTCAACTGAAAATAAGTCTGAGTTCATTGAAGGAAACAGTAGGTACAGAGACCATCTCAGAAAAACACAAAGCTTCCAAAGGAGGCTCCAGAAGGCAGATAATCAATTCTTCTTTGATGTCATGGTCCCTCTGCAAAGGCTTGTGCCTTACTCTGCATAGGTAGCAGCCCCATTTCCACCCCACTTTCATCTCCTGTTTGTAGGTAAATCCATGTACACATGTGTATTTTCATTCATAATTGAACACACACACACACACACACACACACACACACACACACTTACATGGTTGTCTGAATGTTACTTAAATAACTACTGAATTTCTTTCTTTCTGCAGTTCAGATGCTTTTAGAGATACTAAGAATGCAGTAAGTAAACCAAAAATGCAATCACTGCAGCAAAATAGCATAAATAACAAATAAGAAGCATCATCACCTACAAATATCAACTTGAATAAAATGGTGTGAATATATATTTATCTTTCAGAATACATATTTGAAAGCAGTGCAAATTGAAGGAGATCTGAATGATCGTGGTTGTACTAAACAAAGAAAGAGAGGAGGGAGAGAATGTTTAGAGGTAAATATGCTGCGGTGGAAGTGATTGTACTAAATCTATTGGTCCTCTACTGAGTCCATTAAAATCTTTCTGGCTAGATCAGGCTAAAGTCGTCTTCATAAACCTAAGCCTATATAGTCACAATCTGTACCTTCCATCCCAAAATTAATTACATGAAGCCAGTTAGTATGCCAGGTTGTTACAGTAAGGAGAAAGTGATCTCTAAAAATAAATTTGATGTGTCAAGTTATAAAAGGTTAGAGACATAAAGTTGAAACCAATATATGTCTCCCTTTTCAAAGGTATTCGAGGGCTGACTGTACAAGATAAAATGACAGATAAAAGGCCTTTGATGAGTGGAGAGCAGGGGACACAGTCTCTATTTGGGTGATGGTAGAGTGAGGAACTGGTTGCAGAGTTAGAGGGAAAAGGTGCTAAAACATCCGGGTACACTTTCAGGGCAACCATTACTGACTGCATCCTGCTAGACAAACAAGCAAGATAAGTAAGTTGCAGCTTAGAGATGAACTAGATGAGAGTAATTCAATGACAGAATAAGACTATATTTGTTCAGTGGTGCTTTCAGCTGTACCTATATACCCAAAACACGGAAAAAATATCACATTGCTTTTCAAGTACTCAGACAACTCCCACCACCACCTGCAAAGGACATAGGCTTCAGCCTTGTCTGTCAACTCTAGTCTAGTAAAAACATAAATTTGGAAGGTACCAAGGAAGGGAATGGCGTTGGTCCAAACTTATTGTTATATGATTCTTGTTTGAAGTGCTTATTATTTAAATAATTTACACAAAATGTTACTCAATTGTTTAAAAAGAATTTGCCATGGCTAAGGAAATCTGAATTATAATCATTGATTCTGTGCAAATACAACTATTAAAATACATGTAGAGTTATTACTTCACTTGGTAAAAAAAAGATCAAGAGTATTAAAGGCATGATGATATATTTTTCCAACAGAATAGTTTGTAATTAATAAAGTGTATTTGCACCAGTATGGATACCTGTATGGAGCATAAACAAAATGTATGGCACATTTTTCAAATAATTAATTTCAATAAATATATTTTAATCACATAACCCAATCAATTCTACTACATAGATTTTACTAAAAGTCACTTAAAAAGATTGTTTTAGAAGATCTCCAGTTAGATTCAACCGCTCGGATGAGCTGAAACGACACATGAGAAGGCACACCAGTGAGCAGCCCTACACGTGCGACATCTGCAAGAAGAGCTTTGCCCACTCAGACCACGTCACACAGCATCGGAGTGTCCACACCTGATTCTCCCGATGCCTGGGGCCCGTCGGTCTGCCAGGGACTGTGCACACATTCGAAACTGCCCCGGAGCCTCTTGTCTGGCTCTGCACCCTCCACTAGACCAAAGCCTAATAAATGCTTTTCATTTCCAAAAAAAAAAAAAGAATATCTCTGGTTAGATAAAAGGATGTTCCAATAAACATTTACATTTCTATAGCTGCTGAATACTCAAAAATTGTTGAATATAACCCAAAGCAATAAAATTATTTCTAAGGGTAATAATGTCACCTTTCAGTCTTATAAAATTTTAGTTTTATTATTATTTGAAGTTTCTTAATTTAAAATGAGTTATTGGAAAATTGATATCACAATTAGAAAGTTAAAGCTTTTGTATGATTTATTAAGCTAGAAGGATAGTGTGGTAAACATTAAAATATGACATTTTATGGAAGAAGACAGTGGTAAATTCTCTTCATATTTTGTCATTTCCTAAAAGAATAGCATTCAATAAATAAAAGGAAACAAAACACAATGTAGAGCTAGAACAAAAATCTTCTGTTAAGGAGAAATTTAATCTTCACTAGAAGAAAATAATTATACCACTAAAAGATTCAGTTAATATTTCTATTAGTTTAATGTGTTATGTAAGACAAAAATATAAAAAATATGAGAGATGAAACCTGGGGTAAATTTAAAGAACACTAGAAAATATAAAAGGCATGTAGGAAAAATATAACCATGTTACCAGACATAGTTATATTTAGATTCAGAAATAATAAAGCGATGGAATTAAATATGAGTGGAGAAATTTGTCAGAGAACTGAAAACTCTGACATTGATTTGAAAACTAAAAAAATTCATACACTGAAACTAAAACATAGCAGTGAGAAATTGATATGAGGTAAAAATCAGTACAAAATATTATAAGTAAATTATAAGATAGAATCAAATAAAATATCAGATAGAAATTTAATGTGATATCATAAAAGGAAAAAGGGAAGAAAATGAATACAAAAGCCATATCGGATGTCAAGGTGAAGTCTAACAAGATGGAACTTCAATCTCAGAAGGAAGAGGAAAAAGAGGCATAACCTGACTGGAAAAAGGAAATCTCCTTTAAAAAGCATATTTAATAGCTGACACTGGAGCCCAATAAGGGAACGGTGTTTTCCAACTGCTAAGAGAAGGTAACTACCAACCTAAAATTGTATATTCACACTTCAAAGACATCAATAGGTAAAGCAACAACCACTGTTGAGTCCATGTCACCTTGTCTGTAAATCAGTTTTGATTGTACTATTTTTTATGCTAATTTGTGTCTGTGTGTTAATATGTTTTTGTGCTTTTATTTTTTTAAAAATAAAAATAAATTTAAAAAAAATTGTATATTCATGTACACTTCGGTCATAAAAGGAGACTAAATATAATTTGTAAAAAGGAAGAGAGGGATTCTACCACCAGAAAAATCATATCAAGGAAAATATTAACAGGTGTTGTTTAAGAAGAAAAATGGCCATGAAAACCCTTGGATATACTTTGCTAAGATTTTCTAGCTCTCCAGTGGTGCTTATTTTACTCATTCCCACACACTTGCATACACACACACACACACACACACACACACACACACACACACACACATACACACACATCTCACATACTGATCAACTTCCACATATTTGAGCTTGGTAAGTGAACACTGCTGGGTCATTTGATGATCTGCATGCCTGAGAAGAAACTAAGTTTATAGTAGTGTTACTCTTTATTGTTTTCTTTAACTGTTCTTTGGCTTTAATTGCTTAATGAATCTTTGAGGCAGGCAGGAAAAACTTGAAGGTCTTTATCTGGACTTTACTGAAAGGATTTTAGTTACACGACATGGTTGATCTGTAAAACACAGAAAACTATGTCCAGCTAACTTAGTTAGACAACTGAATATATTCCAATATAAACAAACTTACATAGAGAGACAGGGTATAGGTTGATTTGCTTTTAGTTAATGTTGATACACTAATAAATGATCATAAAAATAATTCCTGTTTTCCTAGAGCACAAAGGGTTTTCAGCGGGTCACATGATAGAAGTATTGTAAGTCAGAGTGATCACTGGTATAAAGGGAGGAGCTAGCAGAAGGAATTAGGAGACCAGGGGATGTGTATGAAGTTGTGATGGAATTAGGATGTGTAGAGAAGCTACCCTTCACTAAAAATGTTACACGTGTGAAAAAATTAAGGGAAAAGAGGGGCCATATTATGAAAATATAAGAGCATAGGATAGAGAGGAGGAGGTTTTCAGGCAGAAGAAAAGCAACTGCAAAGACTGAATCTTCATACAGTATGAAGTGTGATAAAAATATACAGTGAATATTTAATCTAAACTACACATTTCTATGAGTATACCTCAAAAGCCTCCCCCTTACACTGAACACAATACCCCATCCTCCTCCCAATTTCTGAGGCACTTCTGCAAGTCCTCATTTGTGAGTGTCTTTATGAGGTTTAAGCAAGCATACGGTGAATGCTGCTAAAGGTAGGCCTGTAAGAACATTATAATGTTTCTTCATCCAAGTTAGGCACCAGGTCTAGCAGCTTGCAACCTTTAGTTCTTCTTCGAAGTGAAAATGACTTTGAGGGAGAAAGGTTTTTGATTTGACAGTTTGAAGCAATACTAAGCCTTTCAAGGGGAGTTGATGATGTATTTTTATTGTAATAGAAAGAGAAAGAAAAAAGGAAGGGAAAAAATATATATATACAGAAAGACAGCTGGGATAACTGTACAGCAGATGTCTAACGTTTTATTGAAAGGAACAGTTGATGCTTTATTTACTTATCTGTTTTTCTGACCAATTTTGCATGCTTTTATCTATCTGGTAATCTGAACAACTAATTTGAAGACAACAGTATGCACCATAACAACCGTTGTTGAATTCCTATCGTCCTGTTTGGTGAAACTCTGTATCATTTATATTTTCTGTTTTTATTTTTTCTTCTCTTTAATGGTTTGATTAATCTTGCTGTCTTATGTTGGGTAATCTGACCAACTTCGATGAAGATAAAAATACGTGATTTAACAATGACCGTTCATCTTTATCATTTTGTTCTGAAACTCTGTTTCACTGTTTTTGCTTTGTTTTGTTTTTGTCTGTGTTGTGAGCATTTTGTTATTGCTTGTTTTAAATTCTCTTTAATTTGTTTTGAAGTGAACATTCATCTTACTTTTTGATCACACCTTGTGATCAAAGGCAGTGGTCAGTTTATTTCCAGGCAGTGATAGAAACTGTCTTCTGAGAGGTGTTTGGAGTTCACTAGGGTTGTTCTGTATGCGGGAAGGGCTTGTAAGCTGTGTTAAAGGTTGGGATTTTACTCCGAAGGAGCTGGGAAGCTATCATTTTATTGCAGACAAAGGAGTAAACATCTCACTTTCACTTAAAAATGACGAGTTTCCCCCGTCCTGAAAATAGAACAAGGCAGTGGAGACCAAGGGAAGAATTAAGGAGGGCGGAAGGGGAATGATTGCAGTGTTTCACAGGAGACGTGGTGGTGTCTGTAGTCAGGCAGGCAGGCCTAAAATGGGAGCAAGCGCTAGTGCTGATGGGATATTCTTAAGGGAGAACTGTTAAGATTTCAGGTGTGCTGGAATTAAGGTGACTTCCGAGATGGTTTCTCCTGAGCCACTGGAAGGCTGACGGCACTATCCCTAAGCAAATACGATGTTAGAAAGCAGATTTGGGGACAGTGGTAAATGTGTTCCTACTGTTATTTTAGATAACAAGAAAAGTCCCTTCTAAGAATTTGCCATGAAAAATTTTAAATGTAGCTTTGGAATGATCATTCGGACTGCTTATGAGAACTGATTTATAATTCTCATGTATGAACATTATTTTGAATAAAATTTATTATACACTTAATATCTTAACCTTCACTATCTTAATCTGTAGGAAACAAAATGTCTTCATACTAAGGAAATGAGAAAATAGTTTTAATATATTTGACACATGGACGGGGTAGTCTAGCCAACTTTCTTTATGGACTTTTAAGGCCATTACCTTTTATGACCTATCGTTTACTGCGTCATGTCCTAGAGGAAGTATAATAAAAGAAAATCCAAAGATCATCTCTCCTCTTGTCCAAAAGGACAAGCTTAGAAGAAACAGAAAAGAAAATGCTGCATAGGCACTGCTGGGATTCTGCCAGACATTCCAAGCTCGCGTCCTTATTACGAATAGCTGGGAAATCTGCTTCCACTATTTGGACTGCAGCGTATACTGCAAGGACTGAAAAACAGATTTTTAGATAAGATATGACAGCCATAATATGAGGCCAATATAGAATAATTAGACAATAAATTATTGCTTGCAGGGTGTTCAATAAGGGCTAATGCTGAATATTTTGCCAGGTGGTTTTCACTCATTCTGGACCATAAACATAAAAAAGAAGACTTTCCTCCATTGTACAAATTAAGGAAAATCAAGAAAGGTTACATAGAGCAGGATGCAGCTGAGGAGATCCAGAGCAAAGATTTAAAGCTGTCTCACACTTATGTGATGGATTATTAAAATGCAGCACATTAAAACCAAAAGGAAAATGACTGTGTGGAAATTCAGAAGACAGAAATTGAACATCGTTGATGGGTAATGACGATGCAGGAGATCTTAATTTCTTCTGTTAACTTTTATTTTCTGAGCATTTAAATGTTTTCAACAACAAGGACTTCTTACTTTAACAACCAGAATAAAGAACAGATGTAAACTCTGATACTCAAGTATTATAAAGAACAATCAAGCCTCGTAAATTATGGACTGAAGAAGCCTTTGACCAATCGTAGCTAAATCATCCGGGCATGTTCCAAACAGAGGCACCAATATTCTCAACTGTTCAAGTGGACTTTGATCAAGGTCTTGCCTGCTTCGATTGGCCCTGACCCTGCAGTCACCTCTGGGCGTCAGCTTCTTGAGAGCATTTAGAACGTCTGTGCTCCTTAAGATATGTTTCACCTTCTGTGCTCACTCGCTTCATTTCTTTCAGGTCTGTTAGATGTGACTTTGAGGGTATATTGAACCTGGTCTTTATTTTGTCTCTCTGTTCTTCCTTTGTTTTAGCACAAATAGTCTCTGCTATTACTCTGCTTCCCACCTTTCTGTTTATGCACAACAGTACTTCCCTAAGACTAGATATGTTCCTGAATTCTAGAAATAGACCGCACAATCTCGTAAATAGCGTAATTGCTAACTAAGTGTTTTCTTGCTAGTTCTGCACCATGGACTTTCGAATAGTTAGCCCAGCTAATGTGAATGAAATAAACCTGTCCATAGGGTGGTCTCCCCAGTTGGGTAGCTTCAAATTGAAATGTGAAAATGTTAGATTAGTTGTATCACTTATTTTCCTGCTCATTTCTTGGGGAATACGGAGATTTTTCTATTTGATAAAGTGGGTAAATATATCATAAAATCCCAGTGTTATTGTTATAGGCAGCTGAGTTGGATGGAAATATTATAGGTAGTCAGACAGGGCCAGGCCCGCGAAGGAGCCAGACCTTAAGACAAAAGGGGCTAAACAAGTACACCCACACACCTCCATAGGTGTGAACATCAGGGATTGATATTCTAAATAAGTAACAACCACCTTCTAAAAGCCAGGAAGAGTCGCTGGCCTGGGCCCCCCACAGGAAAAGCCCCTGATCTGTATTCATGCCCACTTGCTTGATCCTAGTTTACTCAGTCTTACCTGAACAATTATCCTTGCAGTCTTATTGGTGGACCATAGTTTTGTCCATTTCCCCTACCTGGGACCCGCCTCACCTCGTGGTTTTTCTCTATAAAAGTCCCTAGAAAAGACAGAGTCCTGAGGAACCCACTTGGGCATCCCTTCTGTCTCTCTCTTGGACAGACACTTTCTCTATCTCAATAAATATATTCTGCTCTTAACCTCCGTTGTTCCTAAAATTCATTCTTCGATTTTAGAGAACATGTACTCATCTCAGATATTGTTCAGGTTGGTAGTTTTTATTTTCCTGTATCATTATAACTTATATGTCCCCCTAAAGCCTCAGGTACTCATAGGTGGGGCTTTGGGGAGTTGCGAGGATCATGGGTGTGTGATAATGGGTCAGTCCAAAGAATGGCTTAGTGTAGTTGTGGGTTTGCATAATGGGAATCCCCACCTTGGGTGTGGGTGGGACCCAGCAAGAAGCTTTCAGTCTCTATGGAATAAAAAGGGAAAGGAAGGCTCACTGCTGGATGCTGTTTGGCTGCTGTGTTATGAACTGTTTATCCTCTGCCATGCTCCTGTGCCATTCTGTCCTGTTCAGGAGCCAGCTATGGAGTGAATCCAGTATAAACTGAGTTAAAGTAAACCTTTCTTCCATTAACCTGTGGGTGTCAGGTTCTTTTCCCAGCAGCTAGAAAGGAACAAAGACACCCAGTTTTGAAAGCAGTCCTGAAAGACCACCTCTGAGGTTCCACCACCCAATTAGTACTGGATCGTGTCAGCACTTTCCTCTTTGAGGGAATGTCCAGAAAACACTAGAGAACAGTAATAAGTAACAAGCAGGGAATAGCGCTGTCCAGTTCAGCCTGCTGAACTGTTCCTTTCCTGTGGTTATATTGAAACTAGTGTTCTTCAGATTTTACCTGTTTATTCCTAACTTTCCCCCCTTGAATTCATTAAGTCTACCCTGTTCTGCCAAAGAGAATACCTATTACATTTCCAGGCTTCTCTTTTCAATATCTTTCCTTCTTTGTTCTACCTTTGAAGTCATCTTTTTAACAAGCAACAGAAAATCTTTGCTTAAAACCAGGAAATGCCTTATACTTCCTTATAACTCTGTGTCTGCTGTAAGGGCAAATAATATTCAAAATAAAACAATCTCCCCTGTTGAAAACAAAGAGATACCCCCCTCCATTCTTTTCCTTAAAGCATTTGCTATAGAAATCTTGTTAACTACTTTCTCTGCCTCTTTGATATATATGCAAATCTTTTGAAAGGCTAAATAAGCACCTGGGACCATCCATCCGGGACCTGGGAGTCTCCTCTTTGAAGTGTAATGATCGAGGAAGATAAGAGTCCTCATCTCTCAGTTTCCCAGCGAGACAGAAGCCTAATTTCAAGGGGAGAATAGCTCCCAAGTGCAGACCCACCTGTGCTCAGAAAAACAGGAGAAATTTCCTTTTTCATTTAAATGTAACCAGCAAACACAAGGGACTGTACCAGTTACAAAGAGGTGGAGGATGAACAAGATGTTCCCCAGGGTCTGGCAAACCCCCTGAGGCAAGGACCAGAGAATGGGCTGTGTTTTTCCAGTAATATGAAGGAGAAGATTTATTTTGGCTGTGTCAATGTTGTCAACGGCTTGCTAGTCAGGCATTTAACTTTCTGCATGATCAGAGTAACTTCTCTAGTAACACAATGTAGAAATGATCCCTGAAAATATAGCCCTAGGCACTTAACTCTCATGCTTAGTGCTCATTCAGTAATGAAACCATTTTATTTTTCTGCTACTTTTGTAGAGTAGTTCCTGGTTTTTTTGTTTGTTTGTTTTTGTTTTTGAAGTGCCCACATATTTTATTTTAAATATGTTGTTCCAACACCACCTCATAGGTTGCTGTAGGTCTTTATTTAGCGGCACGGACACAGCCAGAGCCCGTTGCAGTGTAAGGAGAAGAAGAGTGTTTGCAGGTTAGAATTTACCTTTATAAAGAACTTGATGATATGTGTTGAAACATTTAAAAGGCAATTGCTGCTATTGCAAAGTGGTTGGTGATGATTTCTTACAGCACGCTGAGGATACCAAACAGACCTGGTGATGAAATATAGAAGCATACACACATACACAGCCACACGTATACATGAATACATGCATGAAAAATACATATATATTTCAAATATGATATATTTGAATTAAATTGGATATATGAACATGAAACATATATTTCAAATCAGCTTCAAAATGAGTTTATGAGTTATATATTTATTGCTATGATACTGCTTCCTGATATTTTAGAACAAAAGAGCACATAACCATTTTATTTGCAAAGAATTTGTAATGAACATGGTTTGAGGGAAATTTTATCAGGGCAATAATGCATGTAACATAATGTAAATTTCCAAGCCAAGAAAATAAGTGACATGAAATATTTTCAATAAGATTAAGAAGAGGCTAAGGGTGATTTTTGCCTAAGGAGCCACTACCCAAATAGAATATTTTGAGGTCACAGAATATCATTTAGAATTTTAATCAATGACTGGGAATCTTGAATGAATATTCATGGTCATTAGCTTTGCACAGAAAAAATAAAATGGTAGCAGCATTTATTTATTCATTCAATATCTGTACATCAGTCACGTACTGTAGGCCTGGCACCATATTAGATACCAGGGGTTAAGTGAGGAAATACACTTCGGTGTCAGGAATATGAGATTATCAGGGAATCACAATGAAATAAGTGTTTAAGGACAGTGTTAGCACAAGATCAAAGATGTAAAGAATGAAGTGGAAGGGTATTCCAGGACGATGTAATGGCGAGTGTAGAATCAGAAGCAAGACTAGCATCCCTTAGCTAGGCACACTTAACTTTCACATTTGGATGGTAATAGGGGTGAGGCAGGGGAGAGAGGCAGTGATACGCATGTCAGGAAGAGCTGGCAGGAATAAGCTTGCTGCGCCGGAAAAGCTTGAGAAGGGTGCTGGGCCTGGAAGCTAGTGAGTGAGATACACCTTTCTGGGCAGAGAGTGGTGAATTTCTTTCCTGACCATTTAAAGTTCAGGCCATTGTTCTACTCCTGACTGCTCTATTTGCTACAGACAATTTTCATCCTTTTTTGTAATTTGCTATAAATGTACAGATTTTGTCTCCTTTCAAATAACTTCACTTGTTTATACTTTTAGTAGTAAATGACTTATAAGTAATTTTCTCTTTTATTCAATATTTCATTTCTTCCTTTCCCTAAAGAGTTTTTTAAATTAATATTACCAGATGTCTATTTTAACAGTCTTTTCTAAAAAAAAAAAGACTGTCTTTTAATGTTAATTTTTCTCTACTTTTGCACATTATTTTATGGATAATTTTCTTATAATCTTTTTGTTTACCCTCTGTAGCTGTCCTTTTTCTCTGAACAAAAGTTCCCTTCATTTATTTTATAATTCTTGCTCTAAATAGATGATACACTTTTAAATTCAGATATCTCATAAACTTTGCTCCATATCATTGTTGTTTAGTTTTAAATGTTTGAAAAATTGTTATAGTCATTTCCTCTTATAAAACCTAGAATAACTCAGTTTCCAAAGTTTAGAAAACTAAAAATTTACTTTTTTATTTTTAAGCATTCCTAAATGCATTGCTTCCTACTCAGTGCTCATCGTCTGAGTAAAGTCGATGTTTTGCATTAATCAAGATTTCTTCTCTGGCTTAGTGTAACTTAAATCTTTTTAATTAAAATGGTGCAAATGCTGACAAAGAATCTGGATTTCATCATGAGAATGCAGATTTTATGGGCTTGTTTACATTTAAATTGAATGTTTCAGAGCTTTCTTCTTTTGAATATTTTTTCAGGAAGAAATACCCACTTTTTCATTGCTTTCTTAAGAGAAAAAATTTCATACTTCAAAGGATGTGAAGGATGTGGTGCCTAAAGATTCTTACCCTCAGCTGGCCGGTGTTTACTGTGATGTGTCTGTTTGGAGAACAATACTGCAGTGTGATTATGACCTGTTTGCCTTAGGAGTTGTACCCTGCTCTATTTCCTGAACCCTGGGAAGAACGTGGTGCATTGTAAGCACTCACTAAATGCTACCTGATTGTGAAAACACAAGCAAATGACTGAGTCACCTGTGATAATTACATGCAACATAACACATTACAAAGAAGTTGGTTGCTAATTAAAACAACGTACATGCAAAAGAGTGTGAAGAGCCTCACAAGCACAGAACTCAATAACAACAGGTAAACAAGAAACTGCTTTATGCTATGATGATATTTAATTAAACTGAAACAGACACAGAGCAGTATAATGTGTAAGTTTATTTCTTATGACTTCAAATTCAGTGACACAGTTTAAATCCATTAAAGTGGTTTTCTGGGATAGTAGTGGAATGAAAGGAAAGAAAATAGAATAGAAAAGAATGTGAAGAATACACTCAGGTCAAATCAGAAAGGCCGGGCACACACTGGTGGTATAGGGGAGGAATTTCACCCTTGGTTCTTGAGTCCAAATCAGTGAAATGAAATGAAAATGAAAGAGAACGAGATGAAGTGAACTTGCGGATATAAGTATCACCTGATTATTCAGAATCTAGAAGGCTGTTATGTTTTTATTCTAGTTCAGATGTGACGTGCCGTTGGTCTGCACTGAAATATTGTCCTGTACAGATGCTGCATGGAGAGAAAAAGGGAGAAGGAGGGAGGCCCCATCACCACAGTCCCAGCCAGGACGAGGGCTGCTGGGGTCATACATTGGTTCTATAGATTTTCAAAGGACTAAAGCTTTGATTCTTGTTTATATTTATATTTGATAATGATGCCATTAATTTTTTTGAGTAGCTGACATGGCAAATATCAGAGAGAGTTTTTAAAGTTCTTTCTGGCTAATAGAAAATGCCAGAAATGCTTGTGTTAAATAACTTAATAGGGTCACGTAAACATACTTCTTTTACATTTAAGTGAACAATTTAAGTGATATAAAAAGGCATCCAAATGTATTCCATAAAAAGTGAAAACGAATATATTTAATAAACTCTATGGTCATCAGATATTTTCTAATGTAGATTCAATTTCTTTAAAAAAGGTACAAGAGTATATTTGGAATAGTATAGTAAGAATTTATAATTAATCTTATAGTACAGGACATGTTCCCTTTCATTTAAGAAATGAAAACAAAGATTCTGCTATTTTATTTTATTATTTTATTTTATTTTTTGGTACCAGGAATCAAACTCAGGACCTTGCACCTGCCAGGCAGGCTCTATGCCACTGAGCAATAGCCACAGCCTCATCTGCTTATATTTAAATTTAGCAGGGTCCTGAGTTCAATCCCCAGTACCGCCAAAAGAAAACAAAAACAAAAACAAAAACAAAAACAAAAAACAGAAAACAAAGAAAATGTTTTCCTTGGGCTGGGGATATAGCTCAGTGGAATAAACGCCTGCCTAGCAGGCGCAGGGTCCTGAGTTCAATCCCCAGTACCGCCAAAAAATAAAAATAAAAATAAATTTAAATTTGACCCCTATGTTGATAAAATAGAAGCATTCTCACATATTTCTCATCCCTCATCTTCTTGGGAATGATTGATCTAAACAATTTCCAAGTACTGATATATGGGCATCTTTGCTTCTTAGTTTTTTCACAGTGATATATATTCCTTTCATTGTAAGAAACTGTTCATGACGGTTTTGGGTGTAAGAAACTATATGGCCATTGGCAATATTTATTTCAATGAAAAGTTACTCTTTCGGACTTTTGTAGAAACTTGTCATCCAATGGGATATTCACAAGATCTGGATATATAACTTTTGAATTCAATGGAAGGATCCAGACAAAGATATGAAATTGGGAGACAATAATTGGTAGATATTTTAAATCGCTTTCTGTGTAGGCAGTTTAAGTAGATCCTTTATAAGATAAATTGCTCAGGAAAAAATCTTGAAGATATCAGAAAGGAGAAGGCTAAGAACAACGGGACAACCACAGATGAAACTCTGAAGAAAACTAGACTCTTGTGGTCTGAAAGAAAATATGACGCTCCTAATAAGATAGCGACAAGAAAAATACAGTGATCTGTACTAAATTTTCTAGGTATGAGCAAGTTGTAAGAAGGACAAGACGTTCAATATAAATTTTAAAAAGAGAGATCAAATCAAATAAAGAACTTCCACTATCTTTTGCCTCTTGTCAGTCACAAGAGAAATAGAATTTCTTCTATCTCAAGATATACTGAAAAGTGGACAGGATAAACACTGTCGAGTTTGTATGTACATGTGCATTTTTTCACAATTTCTCTGTAGGAAGGAGAAGAGATTTGGGAGGGCTATGAACAGATGATCCTGAATGAAATGAATCAGCAAAGAAAATCCTGATGGCATATGAGAAGGTCATTCTTCATCAATAGTAATTCAACAACCATTGTTAATTTCCTACCACTTTGTCTGTAACTCTGTACTGTTTGTATTGTTCTTATGCTATTTTGTAAATGGATGTCTGTTTGTTAATTGGTTTTCTTCCTTTATTCTTAAAATAAAAATAAATAAATAAATAAAGAAAGAAAGAAGGTCATTGTTTGCTGGACAACAGGACCATATTTACCATACAGCAGGAGAGATGGAGGAGGTGTTTGGATACTGTAGCAAGGCTCCTGGCTGAAGTCGGTGGGGCTTCTACATCCTCCAGGATGCAAATACTAGTTCCTGCAAAGGGCTACACATTTTTAGAAGCTGAAGGAAATAAAAACTCTCATCGCATTTGTAGTTTTCAGAGCATTTAGCTTTCTCATCTGTGCAGGGAAATATCCCATTATTGTTTGTGAACTAGGTCAGGTCTCGGGGGTTTTGTTCTTGGGCACTCCAGTTTTCTAGCTGAAGAAACAATTTGGAGATTAGTGCTTGCATTTTTGATTCTCTTTTTCTCATCTGCGTTCCACTTACCAAACAAGAGTCTTGTGCAGTACTTGAAATACCTGCTTGTGCAAATAGACTAAATATGTCCGAAGGAAGCTGTACCTAACACACAGCATCCCCTGGCTGAATGTTATTCTACAGACTTGCATTGATACAAACAGCCCTGTTCTAATTCCCCAGGGATTCTGAAGTGCACCAGTAACCAGAGGATGGCTCTGAGACCTTTTCCATACCATTAGGTGCTTTTGTTGGATAATTCTGCAACCCCAAATTCTTAACCTCAGGTCCCTATGGCACGTGAATGACCTCCCTTCCTGGAACCTTAAACTTTTAAAACAATTTCATGTAAGTGCATTTCTTTTAGGAGATGATCCATACAAACTTAGATATATTTTCAAAGGGTGATGACCCCCAAGTCCTAAAGGGCCACACTTTTTTCTGACTATTTTTCCTAATGTATATAGAAATAAATGTTACTAAAATTTATTCTTGAAATTTATATTCTGAGGGAGAAACCATTTATGGGAAATTCATGATGTGGACTCAGTGTAAATAACATTTACAATTTTCAGCAAACGTCCTCTGTTTTATGAATACTAACACACTATTCATTTAGTTTTATTCTAGTAAAGATCAGCATTCATTCAATAAGATTTATAAGGCACCTACCCTAAGATTCAGGAAGAGGAGATATAAAAATGAATAATACAAAAATAGGGGCCTTTGAAATCATCTGTCTTCCTAGAATGTAAAAAGAATTGTGTACTCAAATGTTGTGATGTATCTATCCAGAGTTTAACAGGCTATCTATGAAATCAGTAAGATTGTACTGAACTGAATTGAGTTGAATTGAATTGTTGAAACCATAGACATAATTTAAAAATATGCCCTATTAGCCAATGTAAATAGTTCTAAAGTCACACGCCAAACCATATTTTCATGCTCAAAAATGTTAAAAGAGAAGCTTTAAAATCTTAATGGCTTTAAACACAAATTTTCTACCCAATATGAAAATTTTCAAAATAAGCTCTGAGTTTAGGACATTCTGATTTTAAAAAAATTATGGAGTATTATTACCATGCTCATACTCAAGCTGGATTTTACCAACACTGAACATATCTTCTCTGAAATATTTACACACTTCTCCTCTGAAACATGCTATAGCAATACTGCACAAACAGTGCAGTGAAAAGCAAAGTAACCGAAATTGAATAGAGCGAGGATCTCGGATCCTCATGCCTTGTTTCACCACGAAGCACATAGTGCATAAATGCGCACCTCTTCGCACCTGACTGTTGGGAGGTGCAGAAATTCTAACAGGGAAGAATGGTTTTCCTCCCAATGGCTTGGTAGCAAAAAGTCTTTTAAACTCTTATTTTTCTTTCTCAAATGTTGAATGTAGTCCTACTGTTGGAACTAAGTTAGCTTAGAATTCAATTTGCTCAGACTGTCTTAATTTCTCCTGATGAGGAGAAGCGAGGAAGCCGAAGGAAAATAAAATAATGGAAATTGACATAGGCTATTGTGATGAATTGCTTATGGTTCAGAAAGACAGTCTCCTTTCTCCCTATAAGGAAGAGCAAATATTTTCATTTTCCCTTCTTAGTTGACTTAGATACAAAGCTGGTTGTGATCAAAGAAATTTTAGAAAATTTGACTTCCTAAAGACTTAAAATGCTTACAGAGTGGTAACTTGGATTATGAATTCGATTTGTTTTGTGACTTGGGGGAAGATTGATGGATGTTTGCTTGTGTGGGAAAGATCACTGTGGTCCTGTTTGTCACCAGAGGGAGAATTTTTCAACTCGAGCAAAATTTTGCCAAACACTTGTTTGCAAACAGAAGCATTCATGAATCCAGGCATCACTGCATTTACATCTGGCCTCTCTGTTATTGATACAAGAAGCCTTTGGCTAAGCACTGTTGTCTTAGGAAGAAGATGGGAAACACACATAGTAAGAGAGGATCACACAGTCAGACCAGCTCAGCCGAGCTCCAAATCACTTAGGGAAAAACTGGGCATTATTGTGTGATAAGATTTTATTGTTGTTTATTATATATCATAATTGTGACAAAAAGAATTCAGTTAAGGTAGGAGATATTTTTAAGCCTAGTAGTATCCAAAAACTAGGGCATATGGGATACAGAAAGTACAAGCATACAAACTGTTTAGTGATTCTTTCCTTCTTTTTTCTTTTTCGTTCTTTCTTTCTTTCTTTCTTTCTTTCTTTCTTTCTTTCTTCTTTGTCTTTTTCTCTTTGTTTTGCTATTTCTTCCTTCCTCCCTCCCTCTCTTTATTTATTTATTTTTTTACTTTTTTCTTGGTTTCCTAAACGAGAAAGTTTTCTAGTTCGGCCTAGTTGAGCAAGATGAAATATCAAATTTCTATCATTAATAAGGGTTACAGTCACCTGGAATATGTGAATAACATGCACATTTCCAAGTCTGATTTTTAGATTCAGATTTAGTAACTGTGAGACACAGCATGATATCTGATTCTAACCACAACACTAACACAACACTAACACTGAGGCAGGTAACTGATAGATAATCAAGGACTATGGGCATCAAGATGAAATCTCTGAACCCTTTTATAAAGGTGTAACTCTCAGTGCTCCTTCAGGATCTGGTACAAAAATTAAACATTGAATCTCAAAATTCTGTTATCCAGGTTGCACTTATATTTATTGTGGCTCTCAAGCAGAAGCAGACAGGTGAGGCTTTTGGATGTCTACAGTGGAAGATGTAAAGTCAACGAGGAGAAATCATGCATGTGTTAAAAAAGAAAAGCCATTATCCAGTCAGTGGGGGGAGAACGTGGATGGTAGAAAAATGTAATTTAGAAAAGGAAAGGACAATGATAGTTATAATAATCCCTACAGAAGAGAAAATGTGTGCACTAAGTAATTAGAAAATAGTTACTCTTATATCTCAATAAAATTATTAGTAATAGTAGCATCCCATAGGACATACATCATACATATCATTTTATGTGTGATACACATTTAATACTACAAAAAAGAAAACTCAAAAGGCTATGGAGTAAGTCTCATTTTTATTTGGATTTTATAGGTGAAGATAATGAGGATGAAGTTGTGCAAATCCCCATCTTCACTTAGGGGCTGTAAAGAAATGTCGAGGTTTGAATCCTATCTGCCTCCGACAGCCATGGTCCGAAAGCCAGCACTGTGGACCTCCCTATGGGTAATGAAGCCCTCCTTGGTCAGTGTGAGAAGGCCTCGCTTATAGGCTGAGATGCGTAGGTCGTGAATCAGCACACGGTCCCTGGGTGAAGAGTGAAGCAGTGCATACAACCTTCCAAAGAAATGAGGAATTTATAATTTCAGGGTTTGTGTCTGCCTCACGATTGCTACTGTGAGTCTATAAACCTACCTTAAAACATGGGGAAACCATATTAACGTGTCTTAGATATAATCAGGGGTGATTTGTGAATTGGAACATATGGAGGCATTCACAAACAGATTTTTAAATTATCTAATGAGCAGTCACTATTTATATTTTAAATCCCTCCATGAAAACAAGGAGTGGATTCCTTTCTTTCCTCTGCCTTGGTGAAAGTGTGATTCGCTGGCCAGCTGAGGCGGTGGAAGCAGGATGGCAGACTCATGCAGCAAATCCTAATGGACAGATGAAAACCAATTCTGCTAGAGACTATTTCGTGAGCTGAAAATTCTCGTAAACATAATGGAACAAACACAACTTACTATGAAACGAGAGGGACACCAGACATTGAAAGATGGATAAAAGAAGCAAAGTTGTAGTAATCACAAGCACAGGACAAGACTGGATGGAAGTTTTTAAAAAGAAGGATGCTATATACCTTCTGCACTGTCTGCAACTGAACTGCTCTTACTCCCCTATTAAAGCAATTTTCTAAATGGTCAAGAAAAGAACATTAAAAAAATTCATGTGTTTGATCATTGTGTACCATCTTATGAAACATTTTGAAAAAAATATGTTGCAAATCATGGATTCTCATTAGCTACGTGTCTGTTCGCACGTCACTCAATATTTACTCTTTGTTTTACTTTCCATTAAAAAAGATATCCAAAAATTGAACTACAAGATTTTTGTACTGTTCTTGTGCCACTGTGTGTATGTTTGTTAGTGTTTTTGTTCTTTTATTTTTAAAATAAAAAATAAATAAATAAAAAGAAAATAAAGATATCCAGAAGTGCTTAGATGTATACAATAGTAATAAATCGTTAGTTTTGTCTCAGAACATTACATATTTAATATATTTTAAAGCACAAGATTATTTTAGTACATAAATTCAGATTAATTTATACTAGAATATACATACAATATAATACATATATGATAAAGTACTTTTTAAAGTCTTTGCACTATTTAGAAATAAGAAACCAAACTCAGTGGTATTTTGGTAAATGTTTCAAAACTCACCCTGTAGGGGAGTAGATTTTTAGTGCGTACCAGTTTCTGTAGTGTAAATATTCTCACCATGCATATTTCATTTCAAACTACTGATGTACTGCCAACTGGCTCATAAAATTACTGAATATATTCCAACTGGCGATCTATGGCACATACCATTCATATGCCAACCATCCCACCATGAAACTCCATAAATACATTAATATCTAATAAGCTGCCTGCTATATTTAAATATTATGAATCATCGATGGAAATAACACATTACTTTTCAAATACAACAGAGAGGTTAAAAATAAATTTTGGCAATGGAAAGAAAAGCAGGCAGAAAAATCACAAAACAACAGAAATGAAAAATACTACAAACCAGCTAGTCCTAATAGGCATACAGAGAACACCATACACCACAGTGACTGAATCTTCATTTTCTCAAATTCACATGTGACATTCTCAAGATAGACCCAATGTGAGGTCACTAACGAGACCAAGTGAAATCTAAAAAGGTTGAAATCTTAAGAAGAATTTTCTCTAAACACAGTGGAATGAAACCAGAAGCCAATGGCAGAAGGAGAGCTGGAAAATTCCTGCATATTTTCCAAGTCTATTCAACAGAGAAAAAATAATTCCTGTAACAAATAGTGCTGGAAATAATGACCACTTTGTTTTAAAAGGATAATGTTGTTTCCCTACCTCACACCTTTTGGAAACGTGAATTCACATTGAAGAAACAGCCAACATACAAGAAATAAAATTAAATTCTTAGACAAAGCAAAAAAGGTCAAACTTCACCACTTACACTTGGGAATGAATTATTAGAAATGAACCCAAAAGCTCAAGCAAAAATAACATAGATATACTGCATTTCAAGAAAGAAAGAGAAAGAGAAAGAAATAAAAAAAAAAAGAAAGGAAGGAAGACAGCATGAAACACAGAACAGTAAGAAAGTGACAAAATAATTATTGACAGAATTGAAAATATTCACACATCTTATATCTGCTAAGACTTGATTATCCTAAACATGTAAAGAATATTTACAACTCAATAACAAACAATTGACTAAAGAAATGGATGAAAGATCAGATCTTTCTGCAAAGAAGACACCCAATTGGCCTAAAAATAAATAAGATGATGTTCATCTATACTGGTCACTAAGAAAGGACAAATAATAACTACAATGACAAAATTCACCACATTCACTTCGATGTGTACAGACTTTTTATTGTAAATAAAAGTTGATGAAAATGTGGACAATTTGGAACCCTAGTGGTAATGTGAAATGGTACAGCCACTCTGGAAAATAATTATACCTGGGATTCCTATATGATTCATCAACTTTACACTTGGGTGTAATCATTTGTCCAAAAAATGTCATCAATATTTATAAAAACCAGTGTTACCCAATAGATGAATGGATAATCAACATGGAATACATTCCTGTCATTGACAAGAATGGAAGCACTGGGATCCATGCTAAAACACGGGTGTACCCTGAAAATATTATGCTAAGTAACAACAGACATGAAAACATCACATGTTATCTCAGTCTTTTTTGTAAATTATCCAGAGTAGGTACATTCATCAGCACAGAAAGCAGATGGCTTGTTCCCTGAGACTGGTAGGAAAGATGTATGAGGAGTGAATGTTTGTTATTTCTTTGGGAAGAATATCAGATTTTCCAAGGAGATTGTGATAGCTGTTGAACAATATCTTGACCTACTAAATGCCACTAAATTACATGCTTTATAATATTAGGTTTTATGTTATATTTTTTCCTTATTAAGAATGTTAATATTTAGGTAATCATATCTTTAGTAAATTAATCAGCATCTCTCTTAATTAACCTTCAGATAGTTAAATAATATTTATCAGACAATTACAAAAGTGCCATATAAATAATACATACATATTGTATATGCTTCAAGGAAGAATTACATAACACATCAAATAAGGTAGTCATGGTAATTGAAAACTAATAATGCATTTTCTTCACTCTCATAAAGGTTTAATACTCCGATGTGTAAAAATTCAAATAAGTGACATATTTCAAAGCGTTGATTAATTTTGTTAAATAAGGAGAATATTTTGAAAACTTTTAAAAATTTTTACTAATATGATGTAACTTACAGAGAAAATTATTTGAAAGAATAAATTGTTATAATTTGTTTTAAAGTCGCTTAATATGATAAAAAACCAAAACAAGGACAAAACAGAAATCTATGTAGAATTGGTTAAACTAAGGCATCTACGAGGTTTGCCCTTTCTTTCTCTCTATCCTTTTAGGGGTAATTGTTCTTACTAGTAATTAGATGTGTGGCCTCCAGTATTTCCTTTGTAAATTAATGTAATACACTCTTTCCATATAAATTTATTAATTTATAAGCTTGTGTTGAATTTGTCTCTTCATTTTAAAGAATAAAAATTTAATTTATATAAATTCATTTTTTTCCATTTTTCCATTTAATCATTTTATTCTACTGCTTATTTTACATGTTTTCTCATTTAACAACTTCAGATATCCTGTTTTCAATTCCCAAGTTATAAAATTATGAAAAAGTCATTTACTTATGACTAATGCCCTCTTTTCTAGAAAACATTTTGATAAACGTACTGATTTTAAAATGTTAAGGTTAATGGTATTAGCATCTTTTTCTGTAACCATATTTTGATTTTCCTTAGTCTGTCTGAGTGAATCTAAAATTTTAAACCCAGTCTAAAAGTTATGAGTATGAGTGTCATTTGTAGAAAATTAAATAATGTAATTTGAATCATAAATGAATCTTGGTGATTGTCATGGAAGGGATTGCCAATAATATCTCACACTCCATTGACTGTTTTAGTGATATCAAATTTAAACATCTTCCCTTACAACTTTGGAACTCATTTCATTTACTTCTTGCACTATTTTGATAACAGTATAGATGTGAAATATTATCAACCCATTTAAAAGAAAAAGTACCCTGAACTTCTATCTTAATGTTAATACCAGCTGATTGAGTTGAAAACTTCATCAATGTAATCACTGCATTTGTTTAAGCACGACTTCTCTTATTTTTACAGAATACATCTCTATGACTACTTAATTTCTAAAGTATTGCTTTTTAGTATTCATATGCAGGAAGTACATAGAAATGAGTACTTGGGTGTAATATGATCGTACACTGAATTAACAGTTACCCCACACAGAAGTTACACGCACATGGAACTAAAAGTCCAGCTAGCAGAGACGTTCTGGTATTAGCATCAAAAATATACTGTAATATGGCAAATGGTATAAAACTAGTGTCATTTTTGGATATATTCTAAAATACAGAGATTGCGTATTCATAGATTTCAAGCAAAGCGTTAGAAAAGGTCTTAAGTCCCAATTCCCAAAATTAATATCACAATGACTGGAAGTAAAGGTTCAAGAATATTGGAAATCATTCATCTCTACATGATAAATGTGTTTGGTCACTAAGAATTAATCTTATTATGTTTTGGCTTAATGAACTATATACTTAGTAAGCTGTGATAGAAATAAGAATACTCAATTGGTTTAACATGAATCATTTATCCTTTTTACTAGAAATTAATTAGGAGCAGTGGATGGAGGTAAAGTCAGAGTGAAAATTCTCTTCTTAAGGCATGAACATTGCCCTTCAACAGTAAATTTTTAAGCATGAGGTTAGAGTTTGAGGTTAAGTTATTTAACACGGGATCTTCTTGGAACTGACTTTGAAAGAGTTAACACAGAGAGGGCACTGTGCAGCCCAAGTTGCTGGCAGAGGATATTGGCAGGTTCTCAGAATGAATAGTTGCTAGGGACCTGTCATGACCGTGTCATGAGTAATGGAATTCATTCATTGGTATTTTTAATGCAATTGTAAACTGCCATTTTCCTCACATTAAAGCAGGTTTTTTGATGATATAGCTATAAATGTGAAAACCAAATTAACTTGTCACATTTGACTGGCTAACATATCTCCCAATCCCACTTTTAGGGTATTGATAAAACCTCAATAATCACAGTTTAAATCAAGAGAAGAATGACATTTTACAGGACCCCAGAAAAGCCTTAAAGATGAAAGATGATTAAAGTTGTTGAATATATGGTTGTTTATGAAGTACAAAATCTTATATTTAAGAACGAAGACACATAATCCCAAGCTTAACATCAGAAAGTCAATACCTGCTGTCTGAAACAGCGCTATCATGCAATATTGACTAGCACTTGTATTTTATGCTTTTATTAAATTAACCCTAATGTTTCCCTATAGGAATTCCCTATTTGAAAGAAACAAAAGATATTTTTCCCACTTTAACCCAATTCCTTTCAAAGGTAGAAAATTGTTTTCTAATTAATGATAAAGTTAAATTTTTAAAAAAAGGCATTGAGGATGTCATCACTTTGAGGAAGCAAAGAAAGATTCCCTGAAGCATGTATGCTTTCTAAACTCACTTTTAAATTTTTAGCTGTATTAGTACATGTTTATTGCACATAATAATCACCTTTATCATGGGGAGCTGGCGCATGGGTGTAACACATCTTACTACGTTTTTAGCCCTTCATCCCCCCTCAGTCCCCACTCCATCCACCACAGGGTCTCTTTCCCTTTGGCAGCAGGTTCTATCTTTGTATCCTATTATCTCTTCAGTGGAATCTTGAAGGGGTGATGGCCACTTCTATCAGCAGCACTAATGGATATTTACAGGACCTGTGTTGGGGAATACTGGTGAAGAAGCATGTCCAGTATCCCACCATGTACTGTGTGTTTCAACCACGCAAATGTGTTTCCGCTCTGCAGAATCACAAATATTCAAGGCAACCTGCCCGAGCTCCTGATGGTAGAAGTACTAACAGGACACATGAGTGAAAAGCAGAGGCTCTGTGAACTGTGTGGAATTTTATCAAGTGCCACCAGACAGCGGTTTCATCCAACTCTGAGCTCTCAGAAACAGGGACCCGAATAAGCACAAAACAAAGGAAACAACCCTACTATCAGTAACAGGTACTGAGTTGCGGAATTTCCATGTTAATGTGCGTTTGAATTACAATGTGTCATTGTACATCTAAACAGGGGCAAAGATCTTGAAGTTTGGTTTTAGTTCTGTCAAAAAGAAATTGTGTGTAGGATGAGCAACGTAAGTATTTTTAACTACCAATAACATTTTCAGATCTGAAAATTCTTTAGTTGCCCCGACACGTTAGGAATTTACATTTCAGAAGTACAAAAGGTAACTAATTTCTAATTTTGAAATTGTAGTAAAAATTAACAGTTATCTGAAACATCATTATGTTTTGTTTTCATAAAAGCATATGGTGCCTGTCCATTTTAACTTTTGAATATTTTCTAAAAGTCATTCTGATCACATGGAAGAATGGTTGACTTGCATATACAATATGAATCAAAATGAAAAATGCTGGTCTAACTACTGTCTACGTGAAACAACTTGGGAATAGCTTTCCAGCCAATTACAACACTTAAAAAAAAAAGATGAAAGAGAAAATCTGTGCTGCCTTCTTTTGAATCATGCTTTCTCTGTGGTATTTCTTCTCCTGGTCCCCTGTTCCCACCATTTAACCTCAGAGGCTGACACCCTGGACTCTCCCTGATGCTACCTAAATGTGTAATTACTCTTTCTGCTCAGAGATTTACTCTGCCAAGGATCTGATTACTTGACAGAAATCTTTTAAAAGGAAATTGAAAACTTTATTTGGTTTTATGAAAATCAAACCTTCTATGTACATTTCTGTAGAAGTGGTCTGTATGTGTCTTATCCTATTTTAAAAGATGTATCGGATAAAAGTACCGTCTCTGTAGTAAAACCCGTTTTTAGAAAATGAAGTTTGCGAGACTTCATTACAGGAAATTTTAATGTTTCCTGCTTTCAAATTTCAGAGAGACTCCATCAGTTCAGCTAGCAGCTGGAGATATTTAATGAAATGAGATGATTGGAATTTCCATACACTGGATGTATGGCGAAAACCACGCAGCACAAGATTAGCGGAGGAGGCGTCATCTTTCTTTTAATGAATTGTGCCTCCTTTTATGCGATGTTACAAAAGGAATCCTATAAAACTGAGATTTCAGAAAAGTGATACAATGAATGAGTTAATTGGAATTATAAAAGAAAAGTAAGAAAAGAAAAAAAAGAGACCTTAGAAATCTGAAATAAGGGCTGAGCACTTCCCAATTGCATGACAATTGTTAGCATAAACATCGCTTCAGTTCACAAAACTCCAAGGAGAACAAACCCACAGAATGACATACCTAGGCAGATTGTAGCAATTTTTAAAAATTTTATTGACACATTCTAGATAGGCATAATGACAGCGGTCACCATAGAGAGTGTGTACCTGTACATAATATATTTTGCCTTTTTTTTTTTCCATTCCCTTCCCCTTGTTAGTAAAAGTTTTAAGGCACGTTAAGAAAGAGAAGTCTTGAAGGTAGCAAAACAAAAGTAAGTCCTCACACACAAAGGAACTACAATAAGGTAAACACCTGACTTCTCAGCAAAAACAACCTAGGACTGTGGAAAGTGGGAATCGTACATACCACATGCTGAAAGGAAAAATAAAGTCTGTCAAACACCAGGCAAAATATCTTTAAAAACTGAAAGATAATAATATTCCCAGACTCAAGCATCAGGAATCCATTTTTAGCATATGCTCTTAGAGGAAATATTAAGGGATATCCTTTAATTTGAAGACAAGAGATGCCCAACAGTGCTTCATGTTCACAGAGAAAAGCAGAGACTGTTGTAGAGGCGAGGGTGCAGTTCTAATTTTTTCTTGTGCTCTTTGCTCTTATTGGTTTGAAAAGCAATTGTGCGAGTTGGCATGCACTTTGGAAGGCAGTCGGGGAGTTCTCTAAAATGTGATATCTAGAGTTAAAATACCACAAAGAAAATCCACTCCTAGAAGAGTACTGAATAAAATTACAACATGACTTCCAAAAATGTTATTATGAATATTTATCAAATCATTATTCATCATAACAAAGAGAAAAGACCACTCAAATTACTGTCAGATAATAAGTGGAGAAGCACAATTTACATGTCCATGTAATGAAATATTATTTGCAAATAGAGAGAAACACTGACAGTAACAAGAGCTGTGTCCCTAAGGAGCGGGAGCACTGAGAGGTCCCATTCTCACTGGTGAAGGAATGTAACCCGCTGTCACCATTTGGAAAGGAGTTTGTCAGTTTCTTATAGAACTGATCCAGCATATAGTCCACTCCTCTTGTGCTCCTGGATATTTACCTTAATGAACTGAAACTTTATATACAGATAAATACCTGCATGTGAATGCTCCTAGAAATCTTACTCATAGTTGCCAAAAATTGGAAGCAGCTAAGACTTCCTTCAGTAGTTGGATGGGTAAATAAACCGCGGTGCAGCTAGAAAGTGCATACTGAAAAGCCGTATCTATCAAACCATCAAAAAACATAGGGGAAATATCAATGCCTAATACCAAGTCAATGAAGCCACTTCAAAAGGACCATGTACTGTAATTTTCAATCTACAGATATTCTTCATTTAGCAACCCACCTGTTTAGCAACTGTTCAAACTTAGGACCTAAGACAGGGGCTCAAAGTTTGGTCTTGTAACTTGTCGCTCTGATGTAAACCGCATTCAGACTTATGACGTAGCCATCTTAGGACACAGAAATGTGAGCTTCCCTGTGGCTTTGGTGGCTTTTCCTACAGTCCTGCAATAACTTGTGCTGATTTCCATTTCACTTTTATCCTTATCTGTATGGCCTGCCCACTGTGACATCACGCTGGTTACTTTTCTTTTGTTACTGAGAAAAAATACCCCACACCCAAAATTAAAGGAGAGGTTTATTTAGCAAGCAGTTTGTGGAGGTTTCAATCTGTAAGAAGCTGGCTCCAGGGCAGAGTGGCTTGGCACAGGGGCAATACTTCAAGGTGGCAGAAGACAGCAAAAGCAGCAAGAGCACAGGCCGGGGAGAGCAAGCCTCTTTTCCTCCCTCATATTGTAAGCCAGCTATCCCACCATCTAGGGTGGGTGTAGTACTCACACCATCTCCTTGCCCTCCTCAAGCACAGAGTGAGGATTGTTACAAAGTGAGGACCTTGGTCCCCTGCTGAATCACTTAGTTAAACTTCTACATTTTTCAAGTTGACACAATGAACAGCACCCTAGAGTAGTAAGTCTATATCTTTTACACCCCAGGACTTAGAACTGCTGAGGTATTTAGTTAAGCTTCTAGACTTCAAGTTGACACAGTGTATCAGCCATAACAGACATCCTTCACAATATCATAACTAACTGTTGTGTCAGTTGGAGTAAGAAATGCCCAGCTGATTGGTTTAGCATAGTTCTGGGTGTGATTGAATGGAAGTACTGAAGATGGAAGATGCACCTGGATATGAGTGGCACCAGCCATAGGCTTGTAGCCTGAGTGGAACAAAAAAAGAGAAAGAAGAAAGCGGGACCCTTTCTGTCTTTTCAGAGGAGCTACAGTCTCCATATTCGCCTTGGATGTTTTCTCCTGGTTTCTAACACAGACCTTTTTGTTTCCTGACTTGGACTCTCACAGGACTGTACAGTGAGGTTCCGACCTTTGATCTTTGATGGGGTCACTGGATCTTCACCAGGCAGACCACCTTTTTGACCTCTTTCATATCTGGGTCTGCAGACAGCCATTGTAAGCCTGCCTTGTGTATTGTATCGTATTGCATTACATTGCATTACATTGCATTATATTATATTGTATCTGCTACTCTAGTGAGCACTGTCTGATACAGTAGGTTTGTGAACAGCAATGAATCTACATTGTATATCACCAACTTCTATAGTCTATGCTGCTTTCTGTTTACATTGCAGTATACTTGGGGTGGCTCACATTCCGAGTTTTATTAGTATCAGTTATTAATTATTAAAGATAATTACATGTTCACATCATAAAAACTGTTCCACTACTATAAAAATTCCACCCTAGATCAATCTGGATTCTCCTATTTGGTAATACAATCTCTGACCTCTTTATTTTATTATGCTGTGATGGTGTCCTACAGCATTCAGGGAGAAAAAGCAATAACAGAAGGTGTAAACATTATCATTCCAGAGGGTGAACTGTGAACTTCTAAGCCACGTCCTCTTGAAATATAATCTTGTCAATCTGCTATTTGTATTCTTATATATGAGAAATTCTGAAAATCCCATTACCTAGAAAAATCATGTCTTTAATTCAAGGTGCTTGTTACTAATTCCCCAGTTATTTCAGTCTTAGTGATTCCTCTAAAATTAAAATTTTAGGATGTTGTACACCATAGGGAATGATCAGGTCAATGTTAACTACTTAGTAGCTATTCAGCAAATATTTCTTGCCACTCTCTAGATTTTGCTCACTTCCTTTATTTCTGCATTTATTTTGCATGAAAATAATATATCTCATAAAGCACAGTCCTAAGAACTTTCCCTTATTCTGTCTTTATTCAGTGCTTGCTGATCACATATGATTATTTCAAGAAACCACATGTACATCATAAATCTCCAGTTTAGATTTATGCTTTCGTGCCAAACCATAATGGAGCCTGAAGAGAGAGAAGCTGACTGCACTGGTCTCAGGTCTCATCAGTTATTACTGACATGACAAGGTACTAAAAAGTTGGTGTCCAAAAATGAAACAAAACAACCCCACAGATTTAGCCTTTCATCATTCTCCAGTTTAGAGGTCCAGGAGGCTTACGTGAGTTCTCTGCTGTGTTACCGTTAGGGTGAAATCAAGAGGGTGGTCGGGCTGGGTTTGTACAGGAGGTTCTAAGGGAACATTCACTTGTCGTGGGCAGAATTCAGATGCTCCAAGTTGCTGGGTGGAGGACACTGTTTCCTTGCCTAAGCATCTTGCCTAGCTACCGGAAGCTGCTGTTTCCCTGACTCAAGACTTATCCTGGTCATCCTCAAAGCCAACGACTGGTGGCATCTTCTGCAGGATTTTAATCACTCTTGCCTCTGGTTTTACCACATTCTTATAAATGCCTCTGCTTTTCCACTTTTAAGAACTCAAGAAAGTACAAAATACACATGTTTTAGTCCCAGATGATGTTTCTATTTTAGGGGAAACTAATTTGCCAACCATCCCATCTTCAAAGTCCCTTTAAAAGTGTAAGGCGTATATATTCAGGTGTAACCCTGGGGAGTGAAAAGAGAGAGGAACAAATTCCTGGCTGTCAAACTACTGTTAATTACAAGCGCGAATGTTATTATGTGAGATTCTACATGAATTTGGTTTTTTAAATGATGTATATCACCTTAAAATAGTATTTCTCTCGATGACCAAGTACATTAGAGTTGGAGAGATTTTGAGTGTTAGGCTAGTGCCTCATGTTCTGTAATTCCAGCCCTTCAATGTCATTAGCTGCTTACCAAGATCTTCAAGAAACAGCATTTCCAATGTATCATGCCCAAACTAAGCTTCCCATTTTTATCCCAAACCTGCTCTTCCTCAGTTTTACTTAGAGCCATAAATAATATTTCTATTAACTCAGTTGCTGATGCCCAAGTGCTTGGACCTCAACTCTGGCATCATACTTCAGGTATCCTGCAGTTTCACTTGGAATCCAGCTCCCCATCTATGGCACATACCCTTTCAGTGACTTTTTCCTGGCCATTTACCATTCTTCTTTTTTTATCCTATCCAGATACAACCACACTGGACTTCTCACAATTGTATCAATATTCCAAGTAGAATACAACCAGACTTATACGAATATTCCCAACAGACTCCAAGCCCCGTGACTCCTCTGCCATTTCCTTTGTTGAATGTCTCCTCTCCCTGCTATCCCTTAGCTCACTCTCTGAATTTATTTGTGTCTCTAGTCAGATGGCAGCTTCTCAGCTCCATCCCCAGTCTCTGTGAAGGGAATATAATTTACTGCGTGTCTCACCCCAAATGCAAACTCATATGAACATAAACTACTTTAGATTGCATACATATCCACAGTGCTTATGCTAAAATCTGACACATAGTGGGTACTCTAGATGCTAATCAAATATATAATTAAATGAAATATGTGTAACATTTACAAAATAGAACAATGTGTTTTGTGGAATATATAGAGGGGGTTGATGGAATGCAGCCTTTGGGATATGTGTGGAACATTTTTGCTTTCATGAAACTATTAACCACTTTATATCACTTGACCAGGAACTAATCACACATTGAAGATTTCTGTGCTCAATCCCCAGGTCTCTGTTGGCCTAAGGGTAATAGATTCATGGGTATCCATACTTATAAAAGTCTGCTCACCAAACCGATGGTATTATAAACAATTTCCAAGCAGGAAACTGGTGGGAAGAGCATTAATAATATATCTCAGGTCATACTTAGCCCTACTCATTGTCTTGTCAGCCCAAGATTTGGAGATAAACAAAGTCATTAAAGAGTTGCCTGGCAGTACAGTAGAGCATTGATTTCCTGGAGTCCAGGTGTAGTACCAATTTGTGGTCCATGTTCCATCAAAGACAACTCACTGAAAAATATACTGAGTAATTACATGCTTGAAGAACACATCCAGGGATACAGCTCAGTCACACAGCACCTGCCCGGCAAGTATGAGGTTGCCATTTATTCTCTCATCGGTTTACGATATTCAGAGGAGGTAATAATTAGTCATTATAGTGCATAAAATGTTTGAATCTGATTTTTCTTACCTAAATAAGATGTAGTCTAATTGTGAGATACTGTATGTGCACATTAAGAATGTCATACCTTTAAAAAAGTCAAAAGTACTGAAAATGAATAAATATTTTCTGATTACTTATTTCCAAATTAATTTTCTGGAAGCAGTGGATATATACTAAGTACAATAACCATACTGAAGTTGTTTAAAACTACTAGATTTTAATGAAAACATCCCTGCATAAAATTCCAAGAAGGTGATTCAACAACTAGGAACGTTGTAGCATGAGAAATAAAACTATATGGTTGAGGATATTTTTTGGGAGAGGTAACGGGAATGGAACTCAGAACCTCATGCTTGCCAGGCAGGTGCTGTTTCACTGAGACATATCCCTGTCCCAGTTGAGGAACTTTTAATGCAAAGACAAACATTTGAACATAAGGTTTTTTTAAAAGGTAGAGCAGAAATTCAATAAGGACTCCAATTGCAAGAAATGCTCCATGCAGAGAGACCCTGGAATTATTGTTAATAATATTACTCAGCATGCATGTTTTACATCCTATTTTATAGAGTGGAGAGAACCCATGATTTGAAAAATAATTATTTTGCATTTGTCATAAGTTGTTTCTCTTGATTCAGAGACTTTCCATAGCATGTTTGACTAGTATAGACAACCTGGCCCCAAAGTCTCACACATTTCTGAAAGTCTCAGCATTTAAAATCAATGCTTTGACTAGGAGTCCCTTATCAAATTAAAGCTCTCTAGAAGGGATAATGCCTGAACTAGTAATGGATTGCTACACAACCCACTCAGCAAAGTGAGTGTTCCAAAAGAGGGAAATATGATGAGCATGGAAGAGGACACCCTAAGATTTTTTTCTTCCTTCTTCCTTGTAGATCCTCAAAGGGCTCCCTTGGTAGCAATGAAATTAAACTTAGTTTAGGAAATTGTCAGAAGGAAGTCAAATATGTGTCTTGTGTGTCTAGTATGTCTGGCAGACTGGTTCTTTTTGTGTCTTATGTAAAAATGAACTTGTCAAATATAGTTCAAAATACTAGAGCCATAGTAATTTGTAAGAACATGGTACTGCCTTGTAAGTCACCGCAACGCTTGGGTAGAGGAATTTGTTAGGTTAGAATGTCAATTTGTCGATGTCTAATTCAAATGTTTTCAAGGTCACAGGAGTGTTCATCCTGCCGAAATATTTTTGGTTTCCTTAAAATATAAATTTTTATAAGTAGGGAAGAGATATTTTTCATTTCATTCCTTTAGCTTACAGCCTTATCCTTTGTGAAAATGAAATTTATCCTTGGAAAGGTTACCAACAAAAGTTTTAAATCAGTTTTTGCACTCATGTTCCATGGCATAGTGTCTCAGAGCATTTTGTGAGAGCTTACTGTTACAGTAATGAATATTGGAATATATAAAAGTAGGGAGAAGGGACATGGCCAAAGGGTTCAACAGCTGGGAAAAGAAAGCAGAATAAACACCAGGACAAGCTACCTTATATTAAGGATTTGCTTGAGGCTTCACTTGAGTTTGTCACTCCCTTTATATGAAATACATTATTTTTATTAGCAAACATGGTACGCTATGTCCCACTTTGACTCATCCTTCCAGAACAATAACTAGTAGTCAGGTGTAGGCGTTACCTGGCCACGTACAACATTGTGTGTGAAACAAGGGTATGCCTACAAATGTATTAGTGGCCAGAAAGAACTGAACAAAATAAAAGACAGTGGCTCTATGCAAAATTCTCCAGCCTGCCTCTCACCAAGGAAAATAAACCAAACTGTGTTTTGATTCCATAGTGGGCAACACTGGGTATGTACTATGTGTGATTCTCTTCTGAGTACTTGACATGTATCTGACTGAAAATGAAGGTCCCGCGCTTTGTGAAGCATAAATTCTAGCAGAAAGGAGGTAATGAAAATTTAACCAAATAGGAAGGCATTGTGAAGGCCACTAGAATGTGAGCCAGAAAATATTTGGAGGGGGAGGCATGTAAGTAGAAGGGGTCATTTGTAGCTTGTAAGGAGGTTTGATGACCAAAGGAATTATCTAGACCTTTATTTTGTCTTGGAGTAATCCCTTTTCATTTAAAGATGCTTAGAGTTAGTTAAGAACAAGCTTTTTCAGGAAAGTGTCAGAAGTAAGTCAAGCAAGGAAGTAATTTATGACCATCCAGTTTAATCAATATTAACCAATACTTATTAGCCAATTATTCATTGAGAAGCACTCTGCTCTGCTGTACTATATCACTAAAGGTGTCAGGTACTGTCTGAGGTTTTGCAGGGATGGTATTCTGTGGCAGCTCCAAAAATAGGCCCTCAATATGAAGAGGACTACGGTGGGATTGGAAAGATGAGACCAAGGTCTCCTGTTCAGTTTACAGAGAGCCAATCACAAGTCTACAGGACAATATGCCTGTACTGGGTGCAGAGTGAAGGGTCATTTGGGTCTGAGGTTGTCTCAAAGGTGCACAGCAGAATAAGATTCAGGTCTCACCTAAATCCTCTCAGTGTAGAGAGATACAAAGGACACAATCTTGACTCATCAAGGCATAAACTTGAAATGACAGACAAGCACTAGAGGTTATATTATGATCTGCACAGAAAAGCTCTTTCAGCCTTAAGGTGATTGGCAGGATTTGGAGGCTGTGATTAAACTGGACGCCAAAGTAAACCCTGTGATATATGTGCACCCATGTTTATAGCAGCACAATTTGTAATAGCTAAAATGTGGAAGCAACCCAAGTGCCCATCCACAGAAGACTGGATTAAAAAATTGTGGCATTTTTATACAATGGAATATTATTCAGCTATAAAGAAAGACAATTTTGGGAACTTTGTAGGCAAGTGGACAAAACTGGAGTCCATACTCATA
>PVLD010015066.1:0-49986 GCA_004027595.1 Dinomys branickii
GTTGTTGTTTTTGCTGTTGTTGATGTTTGCCTGTTTTGTTTTTTGTCTTTGGATTTTTGGTTTTTGTGTTTTTTCTGTTGTTGAGAGGATTAATTGTCTGACTAAATTTGCATGTCTGTATATGGGCTTATATATTTACACTTCGAAGATATCAATGGATAAAGCAATAACCACTGTTGAGATCATATCACCTTGTCTACAGATTAGTTGTGATTGTACTATTTTTTATGCTAATTGGTGTCTGTTTGTCAATATGTTTTTGTACTTGTATTTTTTTTAAAATAAAAAAAAAACAGCCCTATTCACATTTCTTGTTTCTATATGTAGCTTCTGAGAAACCTGGGACAGAAATGACAAAATCTTTGTCATGGAATTGTCACTACATGACGTAAACCTGAGCCAAGTTCCAGCCCCAAATCACACCCTGACCGTCACTCAAGTTGCCATTAACACATTCGCTGGAATTTGCAAATGTAGCCCCTTTTATTTGCAAATCATCGGCCTGGCTAAAGAAGTTGTGATCCAGCTACTAGAACTGTTCACTCTGTCGACACAAAGAGACTGTTAGAAAGGGTTACTCAGTGATCTTACAAATCAAAGAAATGCTTCCTATGTGCTCTAGGATGGGTGGGAGACACCTGCTGTCTGCCAACCAGGAGAAAAGGTGACTGTACTTAGGGAAGGAGGGATGAAGTAGCAGCAGGGCCTCACCACAAGCCGATTCTCAGTTCTGAAAGGCAGTACACTGGCCCCTGATGACCCGAGACCAGGCTCCTTACCGGGTCTCACCCCCGCTGGTGAGGAGTTTTTGCGCTCCCCATCTTGCAGCCCCATCCCAAAGGCTTTCTGACATCTTATAATTTTATTTTGGTCATAGTTTTCCTCTTGACTATACCTCACATAGTGTATATGTGATAAATTTACACCAAATACTGACACAGTTGTTTCCTGAATCTAAGGTTCATCTGACAGGTTTGTTGAAGACTTATTATGTGCCAGGGTTCCAGGCAGGACAACAACTCCCTGCGGTTGAGGAAGGACACAGTGTGGGTGGTGGACAGTAAGAAGAAAATAAACATTACCTTTACTGTCTGAGCACACTGCATATTACACACTGATGAATTCTACAGGAAAACTAAGAATAATTTAAAGAGGATATGCAAACAATGAAGTCGTAATGGAGTTGGTGTAATTTTTTAATTAAGAAAGAAACCTTGCACGGGTGACATTTAAATCTTTGCTTCCGTCAAAGGAATAGTGGGCTGTTCGTGTAGAGACAGGTTCTCTCTGTGCAGTTCAGGCTGGCCTTAAACTCACTATGTAGCCCAAGCTGGCCTTGAACTCACAGCGATCTCTCCCGAGTGCTGGAACTATAGGCGTGTGTTATCACACCTAGCAGGAATACTTTTTAGCTACTTTATCTTTTCCTAAACTCAATGTAATATTACTGTGCTACTAATAACAACCGTGAAGTCTGATTTATAATTGTTAGCCCACCGCAGAGTACCTTCTTTTCCTATTTTAACAGTGGCTACAAAATTGTTAACCAATTTGGTTTCAGAAAAAGGGTAAGTTTCCTACTTAAAACTTATCTTCAATGAATAGCACCAACTTTTCAATTTCTCTGACGTGGTTAACTTTTGAAAAACTGACAGTCATCACAAAGCAAATTACAGTGGAGAGGGGACTGGAGAAGACATTAGTTAGAAAATGACAGTAAACTGAAAATGAAAATGTGTGATAGATCGTCTTCTTGGCACTTCTCAGTTCCCTAGAAAAAAGCTTTGTTCTCAGACAATGGCCTTCTTGTATGTTGTACAGTGTACCATTGTTCCACGACTGTGAATAAATACAATCTTACAAAACTGGCTTAGAATATTCCTGTTTCCTTCAAGCTTCCAACATCCTGCTGTTAGCGAAAGAGTTCGGGGGCAAAAGCCAGTCCCCAGGGCCCGGTCCCAGCATCCTCACCAACGGCAGCCTGCAGGTTAGCTTTGTTAGACACACAAACTCTCAGCCTCACCTGAATGACCTAGACTCAGAGGTGGAAACCAGAACGTGTGGCTTAGAATCCCCCTAATTTATTATGATACTCAGGAAAACCTGGGAACCACTGGATTAGACCAGACCACCTTGCCAGAAGCAGAGTCTTCCACATTCCAGAGAGGCAGACATAGATTCAAAGATTATTGATGGGAAAGTGCCTTAAACACATACGGAAATGTATAATTTACTAGAGAAGCGGTGCTCTACTGGCTGAAAAACATACAAGCCAGCAATCGCATCCGGTATTTGAATATAAACAGCATAAAATAACATAAAATAACACATGGTCGTGCCTTGGTTTGTGAACTGAATTCTTTCCATGATTCGGATTGCAACAGAACTGCAAGCCCATGGCTGCAACTGGACTTGTGGAACGAGTTCTGTGACCGGAATCATGGACAGAATGAAATTTGTGGGCCGAGGCTCCATTGATTCTGTCGCTAATTTGAAATGATTTAAGCACACTTGACAGAAATGTAGTAATGGTCTCTACGATGCTTTCTTACAAGTAGAATAATTACATCAGGTCTAAAACTGATTTGGGGGATGTTACCTGGTTACTAGGGAAACCTACAAACTGATTTGGGTATAATTTCGCCCATATAACAACCCACCTTCCTATCTGGATGCATAACCTATTTTTACATACAGAATCTTTTCATCACTCTATAGATTTCCATGGTCTTCCTTCTTTTCTGTTTCTTCCCTCAATACTGGGGATGCAACCCAAGGGCTTCTTACTCAGGTACCCACAGCCCACTTGTTATTTTGTTTAGAGATAAACTCTTGCTAACTTGCCCAGGCTGCACTCTAATCTGTGCTCCTCAGCCTCCCACAGGGCTCCGATTGCAGGAGTGTGTTTTCACGCCCAGCTGATAGCTCTCCAAATGGTTCACATTCATCTCGTAAGAGTTTTAAAGTATGTTTGATTTTATACCTATTTTAAATAAGATTCCTTCACTACACATTCTGATATAATGTATTATTTGTACATATGTGTATCCAGTCTGATAATGTTATTTTTAAATGAAGTCTTTTCGTTGATATTTTTGTATATTCTAGTTACACAGATATATACTGCAAATAATGGAGAGAATTAATAAAAAAGATCCAAAAGACAAAAACACATGAACACAGTTTGACAGTATGAGGATTAAGGATTTCTTTTTAGTGACAGTCAATACACACAAAGTGAACAAAGAGCTAAAAAATAACAAGAAGATATTTCCAGTGTCTAAAACCAAGATGGGATGAATAATTAAAATATTTAAGAAACTCACACAACTTAACATATGTCATGGTGTGTGTCTAGATGTCCCCTCAAAGCCTCATGCAATTAGGGTCCAATGCTTGGATTATGGGTGTGTGTGCTACACCCACCCTGGGGTGGGTAGTTTGCATACTATGTGAGGGGAGGAAAGAGGTTGCTTTCCCTGCCACCACCCCTCCCTTTGTGCTCTTGCTGCTTTCACTGTCTTCCCTGGCCAGTAACTGTTGCCCTCTGTCATGTGCCACTCTACCTTGGAGCCAGCTGAGTAAGGACTAAAACCTCCACAAACTATGAGTTAAATAAACTTTTCCTTCCTTAATTCTGGGAATTGGGTATTTTATCTCAGCAATGAGAGAAAAGTAACTAAGACAACATCC
Source organism: Dinomys branickii (assembly GCA_004027595.1). NCBI lineage: Eukaryota > Metazoa > Chordata > Mammalia > Rodentia > Dinomyidae > Dinomys > Dinomys branickii. The sequence goes on from PVLD010015066.1 coordinate 3,694, forward strand.
AAAAGGCAGAATTCAATAAGAAAAGACCAAAGCTATAATTAATTATTTCACAAAAATACAAGCCAGAGCATTAACAAATACCTGTGTTTAGCGATGACAGCCCTTCTTTGAAATCAGAAACATGTACATTAAAACAATAAAACAATTAAATGGGCAAAAATTCCAAAGTTGTATACCACGCAGAGCCCCATTGCTGAGGAACAAAGGCCACTCACAGCCAGGGGGAGCAGAGACTGCCATTAGGGAATCCAGGCTTCCCTGAAACCCAGCAACCCCGGAGCCGGTTTACTGCTCACAGCAAAGCCCTTGGAGGCCTCGGCCTGGACATGTGTGTGTTCACTGCGGCACTTTCTGAGGTAACAGGACTTAAGAGATAAGAAGTGTGATCCCCCCTCCGAGGATGGATGAGTTAACTGCAGTGTGCACAGGACATGAAATAACACACAATAAAACTCATGACCTCATCTGACCTGAAGCCAGACAGGGAGATTCTGAAAGGCCTGTTGATTGGATGTGCTATCACAAAAGGTCTAAAGAGGAGATCACAGAAGATCTCAAGTATAATGGCGTTTACGTACATTTAAAGTGCATCAAATGCACGTGCACACACACACACACACGCACGCGTGCACACATAACTTCACGTATTCTCAGGAACACATACATATTTAAGGACCTAATACCTGAGGTGAGTGTGTGGGGGAGAAGACTGCAGAAGAGGAGTGGGCTGGAGAATAAGAACAGGACAAGAAGTGAAAAAATAAATCCGGGACCTCATGGAGTGAGACCCTTAGCGGACAGTGAGGCACCCAGGTGCCTCAACCACAGCAACAAAGCTAGGTGAGCTCAACACACCTGAGAAATGTACTCTCTGCATTCCCCACAGTTATTTCAGTTATGAAATAATTGCAGTGATGGTGAGCATGCTTACTCTATGCTAATTTTTTATTTGAGGTACGGGGGAGTGGGCACAGGGCCTCCCACAACTTAGGGAAGCACTTTCCGCTACATTCCCCAGCCCTTTTTATTTTATTTTGACACAGGGTCTTGCTAAGTTGTCCATGTTTAGCTCAAATATGAAATCTTCCTGCCGCCATCTCTCAAGTAGCTGCACCACCATCACAGACTTATGTGACAATTTTTAAAGAACAAAAATTTTAATACTGTGTTATTAAGTATAATGATAACTGTTCATCAGAAATAAATTTCATATAGCTAAGAGAAAATATTCTAGTCTGTAAGATTTTTTAAAATAAGAAGTAAGTTCATCAATTAGCAGGTCTGCAATATTTTCTTACAGAAGTACAAATAAACTTAAACATTCATTAAAGGCCAAGTACTGTGCAAGAATCTGGAGATTAATTTTAACATTTCAGATGACACTCATGTATAGTTTCTTGAGGAAACTACATGCAATTTTATAGAATGGACAATCATTTCTTAATTTGGAAATGAACATGATACCAATGTTGAAGCCCTCTGCAAGTTAATCAGTTTTCACAATTATAGTGAAGTATGTAATATTCACAAAACAGAAATTATTCAGCAATGAAATAGAACAAACTTACTAACAGGTGCTAAAACATGGGAATTTCACAGATCCCATACTTACTAAAAAAAGCCAGACCAAACAAAAAATAGACGTCATACAATGCCATTTACATAACTTTCTAGAGTAGGCAAAATTAATATATAGTGGTGAAAAATATTGGAACAATATTTGTTTTGGGGTGTATGGAGTTGATTACGAAGGGGCATAAGGGAGCATTTTTGAAGCAATGGTAATTTATATATAAAGGAGTTGAGTACACAGGTACACGAATCTGTCAACAGTCAATAGAACTGTAAGTTTGTGTGTCTCACTGTGGTAAATTTTATCTGTAAACTAACACCGTGCACACACACCTCAATACTCTTTTTTCTTACTGAGAAACTTACTTTCTTAAATGTAGGAAGAGGGTGAATTTGAATTCTAGAAAAACTCCTCCTCTTCCCCTTTGATCAAGGCTGTGCGCCGCCGGAAGGTAGAGCGACCTCCGCCTGCGCTCTCTTCCGCACAGCACGCTTACCTCGGGCACTCCTTGTGGAGAGAAGGCGCTGAAGGGTGGTACAACGTCCGAGACGTTTTCATACCCTGGAGGAGGTGGCTCAAATAATGACGTGTTGAAAATCTAAAGAGAGAAATATCACCATCAACAAGTACAGCAGTTAAAGTTTGGTTACTACAATCAAGCAAGGAAAAATGCGAACTGTCTCTTCTGTCAGCAGAAGGTTAATCACTCCTTCAGGGTTCTGATAGCAGATACCAGATTAGCCAGCACTCTGCAGGGAGCTGTAGGGAGTGAAGAAGGATCAATTTTGACCCGTTCTTAGGATCGATTTAAGGAGACAAAAAAAGGCACAAAACAAACAAAAACCATCCAGAAAATAACGAGGTGTGTTAGGAAGTTAATGAACAACTGAAAAAGAAGAGTAAAAAGCAGCAATTAGGATCTTCTGAAGAGAGAAAGAAGCTGGCTGTGATGGCTCACACCTGTAATCCCAGCACTTGGGAGACTGAGGCGGGAGGATCACTGTGAGCTGACGGCCAGCCTGGGCTACAAAGTGCGCTCGAGGCCAGCATGAATTGCACAATGAGACCATCTCAAAAAGACAAAACAAAACAACACCAAACCAAACAAAAAAAACCCAAACACAGAGCTGAAGAACTGTATCTTAAGGGAAGAACTGGCAGTAGATGGGCGAGGCAGCAAAGCTCCCACTGCGCCGCAGGTACAGGCGCTTCGTAGAAGACAGGGGGCATATTCCCGGGAGCCCCTGACAGGAGCTGGAAGCAGGAGCTTTTCATTTAGTAAACAACAAAACAAAGCATGTATAGTATTGTACAGTAATCACAGCCACTTACTGCTAAAATTATTACCTCAGAACACATTAAATATTAAATTCATCTTAACAAAAAAATTATATAATTGGCAGATGCACACCTAACAATCTGGATTCAATGAGAAACATTTACTATGATGTACGAAAACACAAAACAAAGTATCCTTTTAAGTGTCACATTGAGTTGGCAACACAAATAGTAAGAAACACTCAGACTTCAAGAGAAAAGGAAAAAAAAGACACCAAAGGAACCCTGAGAGCTGGCGCTGAAGTCCGTGCTGCAGTCTGCATGCAGAGCCCCGGAGGCCTGGCACTGAGGCCTGTGTGCCGATATCTGGAGGTGCTAGGGCCCTGGGCCTGGCAGACAGGGACCTGACGGTGGCTGTGCTCACCCAGCCTCCTCTTCCTCCTCCGTCCTTTGCTTTCTGGTCACATGGCTGGGCTGTTGCTCCAACACGAGCTCCCACATTAGATCTGGAGTTATTGAAGGCCAGGAGCCAGGGGATACCCTCACAGTGGGCTGGAAGCTCCAGTGCTACCAGACAAAAGAAACCTTTTCTTCTATAAGTTAATTACTTCAGATATTTTGTTATGGCAACAGAAAGCTGACTGGACCAGCTATCAAAGCCCAATGCCCACAGAAGGGACAGGGTATTTCAGAAGCTGCAGTCAAGTCTAAATAATGCCGTCTAAACAGGGGAACCCTGTTAAAGACTTTATCAGGAGAACCCTGATAAAGCTGGTCTCCAGAGAAAAAAGTTCTTTACTCATAATGGTAAATTAGAAATAACCTTGTTCTCTAGAAAATGATGGCCTGGGGTAGAGGAGGAAATGTCACAGAATTCATAACCCTACAATTTTCTGCTCACTACCTATTGGAACAAAGTGCCTTGAGCTGAGAAATAATCACTTTAATGCAGTACTGGACTGCAATGTCCCTGGAGCCGAGCAAAAATTACCAGGAGGAACTGGACTTAAACTTAGGCCTTAAGGAGCGCCACAGAAGAACTCAGAGCTACAGATCACCGAACAATACAAAATACTATGGAAAAGAGTCAACAGAAAGAACAGAGATTAAAATCACATTTGCAAAGACATTCATTATATACCATATTGAATTAAAATCTAAATAAAAAATCATGTGTAGGTAAAACACAGAGACAGCTGGAGAAAACTGACCAATTTAGGAGATCTGAAGGAATAATACAACACACAGCACAGAATCACAGAGATAAAAACAATGAGGAAAATGTTAGAAGACCTAGAGAACAAAATGAGAAGGTTCTGGCTCCACACGGCTTTCCAAAGGAACAGGAGAGTGTCGGAGGGCTAACTCTACACTCTGAACATACACTGAATACAAATATTCCAAAGCTGATAAAACGATGAATACTCAGACTGAGGAGGCCCAGTAAAGTGTGGCCAAAATGCATAATAAATAATCTACAGTGGATCCACCATAGAAAACAGCAATACTCAATGCAGTAATTACCTTTTCTTTCTCTATGATGAAGAATCAGACAAAATAAGGACACAGTAAGGAAAGATTCCAGCCATATAATTTTCAAACACACAGAAATATAAAATACTTACTCCAAAGCCAAATGATAAACTTTTGTTTTCAGTGAAACAGAACATTTATAGTAACAGAGAAACCCATTAGGTTCTAAAAAACTTCTACAATTGTTGATGTCCTACAAACTATGCTATCTAGTTACAATGTAATTCATTTGCAAATTAAACCAAACCAAGTAATGAGAATAATCTTTACATTCAGAAATTATAAAAATCAATTTCAGAATCAAAGAAAAACATGTAAATATTATACTTGATATTAATAATAATGAAAATACTTCATATGCAAACTCATGAGATCTAGTTGAAGTAGTTCTTAGAGGCAAATCTATAGCTTTAACACTCATTAGATGGAGCTGGGCGTGGTGGTGCATGCCTGTAACCTGGGCCACAAAGTGAGCTCGAGGCCAGCCTGAACTGCACAGCAAAGACCCTGTCTCAAAAAGACAAAAACCAAAACAAAGTGAAGAGGAAGCAGAGAAAAAGCAAAGCGTGCCTGCTGTTTGCCTCACTGAGCACAGAGAATCCCCAAATGTCAGATGTCAGGACAAACATTTAAATATATTTACCTTTAATATTTTGCTTTTAAGTAACCTTCTTTTCTAAGTAAACTTGCTTTTAAAAGTCCCTGGGGACTTAACTATACAGATGCGTCAAGCTGTGACATCACTTGTTAATGCCATAAAGATGCATGCTGTCCACCATTTCTCACCATGATCACGTCCTTTATGGGGAGCTGGTGCACGGATATCACGCATCTCAATCCTTCCTTCATCCTCCTCCTTCCCTTCTCCCTGCTCCCCTTTACATTCGCACAACATATACCTCTCTATGTCCTATTATTTATCATTTTGCTATTTATACTTTGCATTTCTCACAGAAGAGAAACCATGCAATATTTAAGCTGATTTATTTCACTTACTATTATGGTCTCCAGCTGTACTCATTTTCCTACAAATAACTCACGTTCATCCTTTTTATGGCATAGCGGTACTCCCTTATGCATAAACACTACCTTTTCTTTCAGATGTTGAGGTTTATTAAGATAAAATTTAGCAAACAATATGCAAAAACAAATTTCATTTCTCGATCTACTCATGTTCATGGACATATAGTCCACTTTCAAGATTCAGCTACTCTGAAGTTAAACTGCTACAAACATGGGTATGTATATATCATCTTTAACCTTTTTGGCAGATATGTAGGAAGGGAAGAGCTGAGTTGAATGGAATCTCTAGTTTTAGTTTTTTGAGTAATCTCCATATTGATTTCCACAGTAGCTGTACTGGCTTACATTCCTGCCAACAATTGAGAAGGGTTCCTTTCTTCCTGCAGCTTCTCCAGCATTTGTTACATTTGATGATGGCCATTCTTTCTGGGATGAGATGGAATCTCAGTGCTGTTATCACTTGCGTTTCTGTAGTGGCCAGAAACGTTGAACATCTTCTCACTTATTTATTGGCCACTTGTACCTCTTCTGCGGAGTGTATATTCATTTCAGTTGCCTATTTTAGGACTGGGTCTTTTATTTGGGAATGTCTAAATTTTTTGAGTTCTTTATATATTCTAGATATTAGTCCTCTGTCTTAAGAATAGCTGGCTTTTTCCCCAATCTTTAAAAGAATTCTTTTAAGTTTTGAACATTTTAATGTTTCTTTTTTCCTTTCTTTCCTTTCTTTTCTTTTTTGGACACAGGGCCTCACTATATAGTTCAGGCTGGCTGGCCTTGAACTTACTATGTAGCCAAACTGGCCTTGAACTCATGGTGGTCCTCCTGCAGCAGCCTCTCCCTGTCTCAGCCTCCTGAGTGCTGGGATCACAGACATGTGCCACTATGGCCAGCGTGAAACTGTTAATATTTCTATAAAATTTAATTGTTAACTAGTTTAAAGTAGCAGTTAATATGGAAAGCTCTAAACCATATTAGGTAATTTTGCATGGAATTATATCAGTGACAAGCATTAATTATTAAAATGAGACATACTGTCAATAAGATGATAGTTGCATATTTTAAAAATAATTGAACATTCAAATCATACAACATTTTCAGTTCGCTGATTAAGCTGGGCATGTTTCAAACTGTATGTAATTTAGAAGGTTTGGTAGCAAAAGGCCTGAGGGAAGCTTTCCAGATTAAAAGGAACTGTACTAGAAGCAGAAGCTGGGCTTGGTGGCACATACCTGTAATCCCAGCACACAGGAGACTGAGGCGGATCATTGCAAGTTCGAGACCAGCCTGGGCTACAAAGTGAGCTCAAGGCCAGCCTGAACTGCATAGTGAGACCCTGTCTCAAAAAGACCAAAAAAGAAGAAACAGAAGCCCTAAAACTAAATCAGGATGAATAGTTGAGTTACGGTTTATAAGTTTTCATAAGGAACATATGTCATAAGAAGCATCTCAACTGTTATTGTTTTTCTCTCCAGTATGTGCTCTTACCTACATACAAGATCATAAATTCTTCAGAATAAATATCATTCTACAGACCTCCTTCACAACTGTCTTCCAAACGCCCAGAGACAAGCTTTCGGCACAGACACAGACAGTCCACTCTAGCTGCTTGGAAACTCACCAGCGCATCATAATAAAAGGTGGAGACGGTAGCTATCATCCTAGTTTCTCAAGATCTTCTCAACGTCACATTCAGCTAGAATACCGTGAGAGAGCAGCTGACACGGGTGACGAGCTCCTGAGGCCTACCATTCATGAGCTTCCATTACATTTCAAGATGGGGTACAGTGTTTTCTTAAGAGGGACCCGAAAGAACACACTGTGGAAAGATTTTCCTTCATCTCTCATTTTCTCCTTACCTCATTTCCATCTTCACTGATGACTGAGATGTAGTTGGGGTGTGTCTCGTTTGGGTAGGACAACAGGACATCGTAATGGGCTAACTTAACAGAATCCAGGCCAAATTCTTTCCACTGCGATTGAATTTGCTTTGCAAGCTGGAAGTTTTGTTCTGTTCCTGCTAAATGCGGTACTCGTGTAAAATTACTGGTGAACAAAAAGTGAAAGTGGTTAAAAATTAATGTTTGGTTAGCCCTTATCCCAAATCAGCAACAAAACTTTCACTTTATAATGCCTATTATTCATTTTTATAATGAAATAAGTGCAAAAGTAGGAGGAGGGGTTTCTACAAAGCAAAGGCATTTAAATTCAGCCTCACACTTGAAGGGTCTCTCCCCACATCCTGGGGGGTTCATAGCAAATATTCTGCAGTTTTAATTCTGCTGAAAATTAATGTAAAGCTGGGGAGATAGCTCAGCGGTACAAGTGCCTGCCAGGCAAGCGCAAGGTCCTGAGTTCAATTCTTGATACCAAAAAAAAACTAAAAAAAACAAAATTAATGTTAGATATGAGTGTGTCTGTATAACTGTGTGCACATCTGTGACATATATGCATATATATGATATATACAGAATGGTTTTTTCTCTAAAATTACAACTTGTCTTCATTAGGGAATCTTTCAACCATTAAACATACGTCCTAAGGCCAAACTTTCCAGACATATGTGCTAAGCTAGTATTAAAAAAAAAAAGGTCATGTTTTGAAAAATAAGAGTTCTAGTAAAATACTGTGTATTATATGCAAGGGCTTCATTTTTAGCTGCTTTGTAAGTATTTTAAAATTTACTCATTTATCTCTCCTGCTTTACACTATTGAAGATGCAGGAATTAATTTCTTAAAAATGCTAAACATTTGCTCTAATTTCTGGGTTTTTGTTTTCTTCTTTTTTTTTGAGACAGTCTTGCTTTGTAGTTCTAGCTCTGAGCTCACTGTATAGCACAGGCTGACCCCAAACTCATGGTGACCCTCCTGCCTCAGCTTCCCGAACGCTGGGATTACAGGTGAGTGGCTGCACACCCAGCCCGGCTCCCAATTCATCTCCATCACAGCTCTGTCATTATCCCCTCTGCAGATGTGGAAAGTAAAGCTCAGGACAGCAGGGTGCACCCACGCGTACTTCACGGATTACTGAGCAAGGGTGGGACTCGCACACAACTCCTTCCAACTCCAAAGTCCTTTTCTTTACTAAAACATACTGTCCTGGGCTGGGGATACAGCTCAGTGGCACAGCACCTGCCTGGAAAGCAGAAGGCCCTGATTTGATTCCTATGACCAAAAATAGATAAATAAATAAAATACACTGTCTTCCTCGAAAGTCCAAGTCAGCAAATGAAGTTCCTCGACCAAATCTGGTCCGCAGCCTCTTTTCCAGTGCGCAGCCTAAGTGCGGTTTTGACATTTAAATAGGTAAACCAAGCAGAAGAATACCACTGTGTGGAACACCGGTGTGTGAAATCCAAACCCCAGGGGCCGTCAGTAATAACTTATCAGATCGGACACACTTATTTGTTGGTATGTTTTCTAGGGCTTCTTTGTACTACAATAGCAAAACTGAGCAGTGAGGACAGAGGTGAGCTGCTCCACAGGGAGAGTTTGCGGACTCTTGCTCCTGAAGGTGAATATCAGATCAAAAGTTCTCAGCAGAATGACAGACGCTGTAAATGAGCCGTGCACATAAGCTTTCAAGCACATCTTACTATAGGAATTCCTTGATGTTCTCAGCTTTCAGCTCATTCAGAAACGCCTTCTTCATGCCATGCTGCGGGACAGTGTGAGCAGCTTCCTTAGAAGACTTTATAAACCACCCTGTAAAATGTATAAAACGTGGAAGTAAGAGACAGACACAAAGGCATTTCTTACATTTCCTTATTAGTGACTCTGGCACATGTAAAACATAGATTATCAACTGCCTCTGATTTTCTGAAGTTCAACTTCCCTTTCCTATTTCCACTGGTGATGCAGAGAGTTTTAAATTACAAAACAAGTGCAATGTATTTTGATCCTGTTTGAATGATACGTGTTATTCGGAGAAACATTTTACGAGGAAGTCAGCATTCAAATACATATGGTGGTGCTTGCTGGGCATGGGGCGCATGCCTGTAATCCCAGCATTTAGGAGGCGGAAGGATCACTGAAGTGTGAGGCCAGGAAGCGCTCGCTACACAGTCAGTTTGAGGCCAGCCTGAACCACATAGCAAGACCCTAACTCAAAAAAACCAAATAAGTTTCAACTAATGAAGACAAACAAGGTCTTTTTTTAAGAAAACAAGATCTTTTGAAAATGAAGACAGAAAGGGGATCTACCTCCTTCCTCTTATCTGCTTGTCTGTTGACTTAAATATACATTTAACAAATGTTTATAATGAATTAATTGTGAATATATTTCAAGTTCACAAATTACTTCACAGTATTGGTAAAGCTCAGACCTTTAATTTGCTTTGGTCCTGAAGCTAAAACCAAATTGCCCAGATTTTGTGCTTCCAGCTGAAACAGGCTTGAAAAGTGGAAGCTGAGAAAGCCACAGTGGAGCTGCAAGTCACCCAGCACTGCTGCCCAGCGCTCAGGGAGCACGGCCTGAGGCCAGAGGCGAGAGCCCAGGCCATGCAAACAACTTGTGCAGGTACTTCTGATCTGAGGGCCGTGGGGCATTATTACAGGGTTTATCTAGGTACACTATGTGATCTAGGTAAATAAAACTGTTACAAACTCAGCACCAGGTCAGCTTTCACGGAGCTTTCTGAGCATCCTTCATTATATTCAAATGCACATGCAGATATAGTCGTGCATACCCAAACACATGGTTGGGCGCAAGGTACATACGCTGCCACATATGCAACAATCTGCAGTGCGTGGATTAGATTGTGGGGTCAGGGACGGCACGGAGCGTGAGCTACTTAAACTGAGAGCTGAAAGACGAGCCTGAAGAAGAGCATAGAGGCCTGCGGGGTGGGGACAGCAGAGAATCCTAAGAAATGAGGGGAGAAAAAAAGATGCGCGATCTATTCCGTTTCAGCCACTGAACAGTAATTCCAAGGGTCAGGGGAGAGAACACCGGGGAGAATAGGATGCCTTTCAGACGCCCAGGCGGTGTGAACGCCACGCCAGCCCCCCACGTTTCCATTTGATGAAATGGAAACTATCTGAAGCATATTCTCCTGGAGCACGATCTCATTTGAGCCAGCAGCAACCTTAGGCGGTGTAAGTCATGAGCAGTTTAGGGCTCGAAAGTCTTTTTGAGATTCCACGCATCACTGTGTAGCGGAATGAAATAAACCCAACCAGTGCCTGCCTTGGTCTGTGGCACCTGACAGAGGGTCCAGATTCAGAGCAGCGCGGGTACCCGGCGCTGCCTGACAAGGCTGCTCGCCGGGACGGCTGCGTATCAAGAAATAAGTGCCACAAACCCCAGCTCGGTTTTCAGAGCTTTGCCGGCTTTTCCTTTACTATGACCAACAGGTGAGGTATCGCCCTCCTCGCCGCGAGCGACTCAAACTTAGCGTCAGAGCCCGAGTCCGCGGCCGCTCGGGTTTCCCGCAGCCGGGTCCGGTCTGTGAGCCGCGGCCCGGGCACCGGGCACAGCCGCGGGCCCCGTCTGTTCAGGGAGCCGGGACAGCCGCGCCCGCGTCAGGGCGCCCCGACCCCGGGCTGGGCGGACGCCCGAACCCCGCAGCCCCGGGCCGGCCCGGCCCGCCCGGAGAGCTGGGCGCTGCCGGCGGAGCGCGGGCGGCCTGGGCCCGGCCCTGAGGTCGCCAGTCCCCGCCGGCCCGGGACCCGCGCGCCCCAGCTCGGCGCCCCCCGCGCCCCGCGCCCTACCGAGCAGGACGCCGAGCAGCAGCAGGCCGCACCCCAGCCCCAGCGCCCCGGGGCACAGCCAGCGCGAGCGGCGCCCCGCGCCCGCGTCCGCGTCCCGCAGCGGGTTCCACATCTCCGCCGCCACCCGCCCCGCCCCGCCGCTTGTGCTCCTGGAGCCGGGCGGGGTCCGCCCTGCGCCCGCCCGCAGCGCGGCTGCGTCGGGCCCGCCCCGCGGAGGAGGCGCCAGTCGGCGTGCGCGGCGGAGGAGTGGGGTCTCTCTACCCGCGCGTGACAGAACTAAACCGCCGGCCCCTCGGTCACCCCCCACTTCGCCCCGCAGCGCGCTCGGCGGCGCCCTCGAGTCCGCGGGGACCCCGCGGCGTGTGGCGGAACCGGGAAGCAGGGCGGGGTCGGGGGCCGCGGGCAGGAAAGGCACATGAAGGGCCGGGAAGCTGGCCTGACCAAGACCCCACCTCAGACTGCAGTCACGGAGCCACAAGCAGCTTGAGGGGCACAAGGAGAGGGTGGAAGGGGAGGTGCTGAGCAAAGTGGAGGAGGGTCGCTTAGGAAGAACCGTGTCTGACACCCGGATAAAGAACTGAGCAAAGTGAAGTACGGGGAACTTAATGTACCAACTGTGAGCCCAAACAATTCCCGGCTGACCTAGGAAAAGAAGTTTCTTAATACCATTCTGCCAAAAACCATATGTTTGTTATATTTTTTCTAATGTTCCTAGTGTCACTCTAATCAGGAATGGCAGAAAGTTAATCACTGATACTCACTGAGTCCTTTATTTATTTATTTTCCCGTGCTGGGCACTGAGCCTAGGGTTTTGCAGTTTTGTTCTCAGCTCTTTTATATTTTGAGACAAGGTCTTGCTAAATCACCTTGTTGCCCAGGCTGGGCTTGAATTTACAATCCTCTTGCCTCAGCCTCCCTGAGTGCTGAGATTACAGGGACGTGCCACCACGCCCATCTCACTGAGCAATCGTCATGAGTGATACACTTTCTATGTATTATCTAAATCACAGAAACCTTCAGAACATACAGAACCAGTCTTGTCACTCTACATAGGGTGAGTTAGGTAAGTCGTCCAGAAGCTGAGACAGTGTACACTGTATGTCTACTCCACACAGCTGTACGGCTTCCACCGAGCTCAGGACGCACTGCACCTAGTTCCCGTCAGTAATGGAAGGAGACTTGCTCTCGGAGTGGACCGACACTACGTCAAAGCTACATGCCTTTGGATGCCAGCCAGTCTACTGACAGGACTATCTCTTTCATATTTATGAAATAAAGGAACACTGTGGGGGATACTTGCCTAATGTGGGTAAATTTAGGATAAAAGGTAGCCGGCAGCGGTGGTGCACGCCTGTAATCCCAGCATTTGGGAGGCTGAGGCAGGAGCACTGCCTTGAGTTCAAGGCCAACCTGGGTTACATAGCAAAAAAAAAGTGTCTCAAAAAAAAAGTGACTATAATTGTGGCAAATTTTAAAATGGTTCTTGAAGGACATTAGAATTGCTAATACAGTTGATACTCCATATCTCAGCATTCTCAAATTCAAATATAGATAAAAACATTCTATTTATGTTGAACAAGGATAAACGTTTTTCTGGACAATATTCTGTAAACAGTATAATAAGCATTTACATTGAATTAGGTAAAATAAGTGACCCAGAGATTATTTAAAACACATGTGAGGATATGTGTAAGTTATATGCACACACTGCTGGCTTTATAGAAAGGTTTGATTGTCCTCAGACTGTGGTGTCTGCAGGGGTGCCTGGAGCGCATCTCCCAGGAGCACAGTACCCATAGGCCCCTGGGGCAAAGTGGTTGCTTTGGAAGAGTCAGAGATGATGGACATCTGTCAGACACTGTGATCGGGGCAGAACTTATAGTTAGTGGGGAAGACGTGAGTTTAATAGGTGATTAGTAGCATTATGGACATGTTCTGTGTGATGGATACTGTGTTATGTGTTTTATGAATATTATTTTTATTTAATTCTCACAATTTTATTTAATTCTTAACCCAAAAGAATGGGCCATTTTTAATGGATGACTATGCAAGCCACGCTAGGTTTTTCTGTCATCACATTATTATCTACCTTTTACAGATAAGAAGACTAAACTCCAGAGAAATTGGTCTTTTTCAGGAAAACAACTCAAAGATACTTGTTTTCTAAACCTCTCTCATAAATATGAAGCTGTATTGTACTTCCTTCTTTAACTATTAGAAGAGACTGCAGAGACTCCTGCTTGCCAGGATGTGTGGGAATGGAGGGCGGTGCCCCTGACTACGCCCATAGGCTCCTCTTTTTGAAATCAGGGACTTTTTAAAATCCACTTTTATACCCATAATTCCTAACACATGGTAACTTTTTGTTAGATCCAATTTGAATGAATGAATGAATGAATGAATGAAGAACTTTGATGTTACAGAGGAAGCCTACTCAGGCAAACGCGCTATGCACACATCGCCTCCTAACAAAGAGAGAATGCAGAGCACTGTACTTGGCCTATTCAGGATGTTTAAAACGCTATGCACGATGCTTTCCCTGTCCCTTGTCCTTCAATTTCTTCATATATTCCTCACAGTTCATAAATTCCAAGTGAAGTTTGTGAGCACTGGTGTAAATGGAAGGTATCCACAGTGCAGATGTGCTCCAAATACACTTTTAATCCCAACTTCATAGGCAGAACTTCTTCTCTTTAAAAATCTTACTAAAAAAACTATGTTTTGAAGCCTTCTTGACATTCATAGACATTTGAACTGTTTTGTCTATTCAGATTTTAAGAGCTTTACTGCCAGGGGCTACATTTTAATCCTATTTTCAGGAGTTACACAATGTTTAGCATGTAGAACATTTCCTTGAATTAACAAATTGTATGTTTATTTGCTGTTTTTGAGGTGAGGCCTGTCTATGTAGCTCAGGCTGAACTTGAACTCACCACTTAGCCAAGGCTGGCCTCGAACTCATAGTAATCCTTCTGCCTCAACCTCCCCAGTGCTGGAATTACAGGTGTGCACTACTATGCCAGGCTAATTAATGGATTATTTTAAGCTAAGGGATGAAACAATTATGAAGGTTAGGGGATGATTACTATTGCTGTGGCATTTTCCTGAAGGGAAGGTAGGCCCTAAATAAAATGATAAATAACAATACAAGAAAGCAGAAATTATGTAGGGGGGAAAACCCCTATATTCAGAAAAGCATTGTGTCCTGCTTGGCAAGCTGAACGTCCTGAGTTTGGTTCCCAGTATCAAAAAAGAAGAAGAAGAAGAAGAAGAAGAAAAGCATTGTGAACCTTTCGTTCGTGCCTACCGATCCACACTAACCATAACAGCTCTCATTTAAAAGCATCCTGAGATGTTTCCCAGAGTTAAATATCTATAGTCAAAAATCTTTGACTTTATTTTGGTATGTGTGAGCAGTAGCTAAATTAAAATGTAAATCTTCCTGATAAAGGAAACGGATTCAACTAAAAACAGCAACTAAAGCAAAGATACTTGTGTTCACGCCTGGCCATCAGTACTTACCAAAGCTTTAGGCTGAAAATTCCCGCAGGGTAAGGCTTGTGCCTCAGAGGGCACCGGGCACAAACACTGATGCAGTAGGTGCTCTTCCACGACTGCGTAGCTACTGCGCAAAGAAAGAGGGGTTCACTGGTACACTCTGGGTACACATGACGATCACACTCATCGTAGGGAATTTGTACCTGTACATGATATAAATGGATTCATTTTCCCCCTCCCCTTACTCTCCCATTAATCCCTCTTCCCTTACTTAGCAGGGGTTGTTTTGGTTGTTGCTGGTACTGGGAATCGAACTCTGGACCTTGCGCGTACTAGCCAGGCACTGTGCCACCCCTCTTGCCTGCCATATTTACGAAAGCTTTGTTTCCGTATGTTTCTTTTTTCCACTTGCCCCCTCCTTCCTCTTCCCATGCTCCCTCCCTTGCTCTCCTTATCATTTAAAATTTTTTTCTGCTTCGCAGTGTCTATTACACATTTGGGTCCTTATTTACACTTTCAGTTTCTCCCACCAGGGAAACAAGGTGGCAGTTACACATGTGCGTCCTATTTATTTCACTTGAGAGTATGATTTCAAGGTGCGTCCAATTACCTAGAAATGTCTCAAGCTTATTCTTCATAGCCAAGCAGCACTCCATTGTATAAGTACATCGTATCTCTATCCGTTCATCAGTCGCTGGGCATTTGGCTGTTTCCAAGATTTGGCTGTTACACACTCTGCTTCTGTTACTTGTTCAGCCTCTCACACTAGTGAGACAATACAATGTTCACACACATGGGTCTGATTTATTTCACTTATGAGCACAGTCTCAAGTTGCATCCATTTACCTATAGAAGTCTTGGGTTTATCCTTTTTTATGGCTAAGTAGTGCTACATTATATTTAAAAAGTACGTATTTTTGTCCATTCCTCAGTTAATGGACGTTTGGGTTGTTTCCAGGATTTAGCTATTACAAATTGTGCTGCTGTAAACATGAGTGCACATATATCGCTGTGATATGATACTCTTCTAGGCAGATACCCAAAGGGGAATAGCTGGGTCAAATGGGATCCCCAACCCTAGTTTTCTGAGGACTCTCCACACCGCCTCCCACAGTGGTACCATCAGTCTACACCCCCGCCAACAGTACGGAAGGTCTCTTTTTCCCCACAGCCCACCAGCATTTGTAATTGGGTGATTGTCTTCAAAATAGCCATTCTTTCTTCAGGGAGATGAAATCTCAGATATTTTAATTTGCATTTCACAAATGACCAGTGATATTGAGCATTATTTGATATATTTATTTCCCATTTCTATTTCTTCATCTGGGAAGTGTCTACTTCTGATGCCAATTTTTGGATTGGTCATTAAATTTGGGGAGGTCTTTTTTTTTTTAGTTCTTTGTATATTCTAGATAGCAGTGCTTCATCTGAGGAACAGCTGGCAAATTCATTTTCCAATACTGTGGGTTGTCTCCTCACTCTGTTGGTGGTTTCTTTTGCTGTGCAGCAGCTTTTTAATGAGATGAGATCCCAGTTGTTGATTTTTTCTGATAGTTCCTGAGCAATTGTGATTTTGTTCATGAAATCTTTGCTTATACTAATGTGTTCAAGAGTTTTACCTATTCTATCTTCCAGAGGACTTATTGTTTCTGTTTTTAATTTTTACATCTTTGATCCATTTTGATTGTAGTTTGGTGCATGGAGAAAGATACGGGTCTAGTTTTAATATTTGTCATGTGAAAACCAGATTTTCCAGCACCATTTATAACAGAGGCTTCTTTCTCCCAGTAAACATGTTTGGCCCCTTGTCAGAGATGCGGTGGCTAAGTGAGCCTGGGGTGCTTTCTGCATCTTCCAATCTGTCCACTGATCCCCAGCTCTGTTTCTTTGCTGTACTGTGCTGATTTTATCACAATAGCTTTGTAGTATACTTTGTCAAGGATTTTGTTGGCTCCTGCCTTGCCTATGTTTCTCAGAGTTGCCTTTGCTATTCCAGGTCTCTTCTGGTCCAAATCAATTTTGGGAATGTTTTCTCTAACTCTGTAAGATATGCTGTAAGAATGTTGATCAGGATTGCATTAAATCTGTATAACAATTTTGGAAATATGACCATTTTAGCTATATTGATTCTTCCTACCCACTGGCAAGGGATATCTTTCCATTTTCTGATATCTTGTTTAATCTCCTTTTTCAGAGTAGTGTAGTTTTCAATTTAGAGATCTTTTACTTCATTTATTAGATTAATTACTAAGTATTTATTTTGGGGGTGTTGCTATTGTGAAAGGAGTTTTTTTTCCCTAATTTCTCTCTGAATTTGTTATTAATGTACAGGAAGGATATTGATTTTTTTGAGTGTTGATTTTGTATCCAGCTACAATTCTGAATTTGGTTATTAAATCTAGAAGTCTTTTGGTGAATTTCGGGATCTTCTACATGGAATATCATTTCATCTGCAAATAATGATAATTTAAATTCTTCCTTTCCTGTCCTAATTCCTTTTATTTATATCTGTTGTCTAATTGCTCTGGCTAATGTTTTCAGAATTATATTAAATAACAATGGTGAGAGTAGACATCCTTATCTTGTTTCTCATTTTAAAGTGGAAGCTTTCTGGTTTTGGCCATTTATTTATTATGATGTTAACTATTGGTTTGTCATAAATACCTCTTATCAGATTGAGATAAATGCCATCTTTTCTAATTTCTATAAGATTTTTATCATGAATGGGTGTTAGACCTTCTCAAATGCATTTTCTGCATCTATTGAGATGATCATGTGATTTTTATCTTTGGCTCTGTTAATATAGTGTATTGCATTTATTGTTTTTTTTCTTGCTCTACTTATTTTTTATTTTATTTTTTTTCATTTTTTTTAATTTTAAAGACAAAAAAATGGAGACATATGAACCAGAACAAGCCATAAACAATACTGAAAATACAAAATGATACAGAACATAGCAGGGAATTTGCACTGGATGCTGTATTACATAATGTCATCTTCACATTAGTCAACACACAAACATTAAAGGAAATACCAAATTATAGAGAATATAGTAGGGAATCAGCACTGGATGCTGCATAACATAAAGTTATCTTCACTTCTGTCAGTACAAAAATGATTGAGGAAATACAAATTACAGAGAACACAGAAGGGAATTAGCTCTGGATGCTGTCCTACATAATGTTACCATCACATGTTACTCAGTTACACAGATGATGGCCCATTGGATCATTCAATTTTCTCTTCACTCATCTCTGTTGCCCCTCCACTCAATCAGTCATGTTCCCTGTGATAATAACTGTACTCCTGGGTTTATCTATACCCCTGGACTCTCGCCTTGGGAAGAGATATAGCTACCTCAGACTATACTATACCATACATGGGTGTATACAAACTGCCATGGTCGGAGGTGGAAAAGCACCTATGCTCACAGCGGACCGCCCGGCTCTGCCCTGTCGCCGTGCTATGGGTGGGGGCGGGTCCAGTCCATGGGGTGCCCTCAGTGGGGTCCACAGCAGAGCAGCCGCAGGGCCCACAGTGGAGCAGCTGCGGGGCCCACAGTGGAGCAGCTGCGGGGCACACACCCCCATTGGGGTGCCCTCAGTGACCCATTCGGCTCTGTCCCGTTGCCTTGACGCCAGAGGCCCTTTCTTCTCCTGCTCCCTCCTCCTGATCTCCAGTATTACCGTTCCCCACCCCTTGAAGCTGGGCATTGGACGAACTTACGATGCTTGGTATAAGGGCTTGAAATCTCCCCGGCCCATTCTCACTGTGTTAGTTCAGGGTATGGACTGAGTTTAAAGATTAGTTCTAGAATAGAGTTGGAGGATTTTCTCGGGTCTGCTGTATAGAGTATGTTGTTGTTTTTCAGACTCCCGGTCTGCTGCTTTTCATATAATTTGTTGCTATGGGTTCATGCAAGGTTCATATGTGCAAGCTGTAAGGAGACCCTCTTGGTGCTCACATTAATAGTTTGGGGTGAGTTCTGAAGACTGTGGATTCATCCCATTGTTGCCAGGAACAGGCAGTGCTTGCTCAAGCCACCAAGACTCAAGGTGCTCCCAGAGAGAGTTCAGGGGAGCTGAGTCCCGGCAACCCAGCTCGTGCTTCCTGCCTGATGTTGGAGTGAGAAGGGCGTGGAGCCATGTGATCCACCTCCATCTGCATCTCCCTCCCGTTGCGGTGCTGGAGCCCCCATCCGCTCCTCTGCTGGATTCCTGGGAGCTGCCACGGCTCACTGCTGAGGTTCCCCGCTGCACTCTGCTGGTAGCCACTCACCCAGCAGAGAGGCAGGGGACAGGTGCAGAGCTGGGCATGGTGGGCTGTGTACTAGTTGCATTGATTCTCTCCAGGCACTGATTAGGAAGGTTGCCGCAGGGTGGGGACTCTGCCCCAGTGGCTGTCGCAACCTTTCATTCTCACACTGGGCTCGACAACTGCTCCCGACCGCTATTGCCTCCTTTCCTGGCTGCGCCCTCCTCTCTCCAGCCCTGGACCAGCTCTCGGAACTCTGCTCTCCCCTGGCCGAGTCAGGAGGCTTCTGTAAGTGTGGGCCTCTGAAGCTGAAGCTGCGAATGCCGGAATGAGGGCACGGGCCGTGGGTGTGCTTGGAGTGGTGACTTCCTCCTTCTCCTCTCCCCCTGACTGCGTCAGGGGGATCTCCGATCCTTTCCTCCAGCAGAGGTTTTGCTTAGTCTTTCCGAGGGCTTCAATTCCCATTTCAGATCCTTCCTGAGTTCAGCATACCCACCTCTTTCCCTTCTGTCCTTCACATGTTGCTATATTCCTATATTCCTTTGTCTGAGTGGCATTCCTCCAGGAGGTTCTCTCTCTGTTGCCTACCCGGTCGCCATCTTGAAGTCCTCTCGTAAAATTTATTTAATTATTTGTTACTTTCTAGTGAATTGACCATTACATTTCTAAAGTTCTGAAATAGCCAACAGACCATAGAAAGATACCACTTTAGGCTCCTGCTTGAAACTAACAGCTACAGAAAACTGCTGGCCATGATTCAGGGCCACAGTGTATTGCATTTATTGTTTTGCATATGTTGAACTATCCCTGCATCCCTGGGATGAACCCTACTTGATCATGATGTATAATCTCCTTGATGATTTGCTGCATTCTGTTAACCAGTATCTTATCAAGAAGTTTTGCATATATGTTCGTGAGGGAGATGGGCCTGCAGCTACCTTTCTTAGTTGGGTACTTCTCTGGTTTTGGTATCAGGGCAATGCTTGCCTCTAGGAAGTAATTTGCTAGCAATGCTTTCCTTTCAATTTCATTAGAGTTTGAGAAGTAGGGTATTAGATCTTCTCTAAATTTCTTGTAGAATTCAGCAGTGAATCCATTAGAGCTTGGGTTTTTATGTGGGTTTTCAATTACAGCTTCAGTTTCATTGACTGATATTGGTTGACTTAGACTTTTTTATATCTTCTTGATTCAGCTTTAGGAGTTCATATTTATGTATGTATCTGTCCATTTCCTCTTCATTTTCCGCTTATTAGAATACAGTTATCAAAGTAGGTATAGATGATCATCTGGGTTTCAGCAGGATCTGTTGTGATTTTACCTTTTTCATTCCTAATTGCATGGATTTGAGACTTTCCTTGTTTGCTAAAATTGGCTAAATGTTTATCAATTTTATTTAATCTTTCAAAGAACTAACTCTTTGATTCATTGATTTCCTTGTATTTTCTTAGTCTTGATTGCATTAATTTCTGCTCTGATCTTTATAATTTCCTCCCTTGTACAAGCTTTGGGCTTGAGTTGCTTTTCCTCTTCTAGAAGTTTGAGGTTCAACATTAAGTTGTGTATTTGAACTCATAATTTTTTTCTGATGTGGGTTCATCACTATAAATTTCCCTCTTAGAACTGCTTTCTCTGCATTCCATAAGTTCCAATATGATGTATTGGTGTTATCATTTAATTATAGATACTATCTAATTTCTTCTTAAATTTTATCTGTGACCTACTGGTTGTTCAGTAGGGTGTTATTTAATATCCATGTGTTTATGAAGTTTTTGTGCTTTTCTTAGCATTAATTTCCAATTTCATTCCACTATGGCCTAATAATATGCATGGGATAATTTCAATTCTTTTGCATTTACTTAAGCATATTTTGTGAGCTAGTATGTGGTCTATTTTGGAGAATGCCCCATGTGCACCTGAGAAAAATGTGTGTTCTATTGTGTTAAGTTCTAATATTTTATTTTAACTTTTTGTCTACTTGATCTATTTGTGACAGTGGTGTATTGAAAATCTCTAATATAATTGTATTAGTGCTTATTTGATTTCTCACATCTATTAATATTTGTTTTATATATTTAGTGCACTGTATTATTCCCTTTACCAAGATGTAGTGGCCTTCTTTGTCTGTCTCTTAATTAGTTTTGGCTTGAATCCACTTTGTCTTCAAGTAGACAGAGCTATGCCTACTTCAAGTAGAAGAGCTATGCCTACTTTTTTCCAGATTGCTAACACATGGAACATTGTTTCCATCCTATGAGTTTCAATCCATGAGTTTCTTTTTTAATTACATGTGTTTATTGTGTGTGACATTGTTGGATCATGTTTTGTGATCCATTGTGCCAGCCTGTTTCTTTTGATTGGTGAATTGAGAGTATTAAAATTAATGGTTATAACTGATCCATATTGACTGATCTTCATTATGTTATTTTCCTATTGTTGGCTCCCTTTTTTCCCCCTTCTGTTTAGTTGTTTGCTTTCCTGGTGGGTTCATTCTGTTCAGGTGTAGGGGGTTGTAACCCTTGTTATCTATTTCTAGAATGTCCTTCAGAACATCCTGGAGTGTTGGTTTGATGTTCATGAATTTCCTCAGGCGTTCTTTGTCATGGAAGTATCTTATTTCTCCATTAATTTTGAAAGATAGTTTTGCATGGTAAATCAGTCTTAGTTTAGGGTTTGAAATACTTCACTCCAAACTGTCTTTGACTTGAGGGTTTGTGATTCTGATGAGCTTTCCTTTATAAGTGGTTTACTTCTTTTCTCTAGCAGCTTTTAATATTCTGTTCTTGTGTTGAATTTCTGGAATTTTGACTATTATGTGCCTTGCAATAGATTATTTTGTTTTGATCATGGCTAGTTGGAGTTCCATATGCCTCACTTATTTGTACATCTCATTCTTTTTCCCTATGAGGGAAGTTTTCTGCCATGATATCTGTGAACAGGTTTCTTATGTCATTTGCCCTATCTCCTACTTTTTCATCAACTCCAATCAAATTTGTGTTATTCTTTTTGCATCATCTTTTAGCTGCTGGATTGATTTCTTGTGGTCCTTTACTGTTTTTTCTTTCCTTTTTTTTTATCTTTTTGAGACAGTGTCTCACTATGCAGTTCAGGCTGGCCTTGATCTTACTTTTTAGTCCAGACTTGTCTTTAACTCCCAAGAATCCTCCTGTCTCAGCTTCCCAAGTGCTGGGATTACAGGTGTGTGCCATCATGCCCAGCCACTCCTTTACTGTTTTTGAGAAGTCTTTTCTTTCATGATTGCTAACTGCAATCCTATGTAACATTCTCTATCTCTGATTCTGTCCTCATGTTGGCTCTTCATGCTGTATATACTTCCAATGTAAATTTTAATCTCCTGGACATGTATTTGAATCTGTTAGATGGATTCCATCTCTTTCCTTTTGGGCATTCATGGTTTCGATCATTTTCCTAAGCTCCTCTTTTCACTTCATCTGTATCTGCTCTGTAGTCACTATGCATATCTTTCATTGCGGCCATCATCTCTGTAGTTATCTGAGAAATTATTTCTGATTTGACTTTTTTCTAGACCCTTCTTCATTTGCCTCCACTGTAACCACTTTATGAAGGCCAGGTGGGTGGCTTTTGGATTGTCTCAGTTCATTGCCCCCTGGCTTTGCCTTTGGTTAGCTGGATGTGTAGGGCTGCATCTTCTTTGAGTGTGTTCTCATTTTCTATTTTTTTAAGCTTAATTCCTAAGTTGGTGCTTGTAAATTGCCTATGGTGAGAAGCTTTATTACTAGGATTTAGAACACTTAAGAAATGGCTATTTCCCATAGGTGTCTTCTGGGTGTAGCTGGCCTTTTTGTTTATTTGTTTGTTTTTTGTACCAGGAATTGAACTCAGGACCTTGCATTGGTTAAGCAGTTGCTTGTGCCACTGGCCTGGCTTTTGGGTTTTGAGTCTGTTGCAAGATCCTATCTCTTCAATTTATTGGGATGAGAAGTTGCTACCCACTTGGCCCAGTCCCTATATGGTTCTTTACCTATAGTATTTCTTATGACCCCTTAAGCCATCTCAGTCTTGGTATACCAGGAAGAACAACTAGTTGGAACAATTGTGTCATTTTCACTAATGTGGTACAGTCAGTAATAATAATAGCATCAAATAGTCTAGAAAAATGACAAACTGAAATAACTATTAATTTTCCAACTTTAACTGTACGGACTAAATTTGTAAATCATAACAAAATCTAAAATGAATCAGAAAGTTATAGGCAGTAAATAAGCCCTTGATATGGCAATTTTATCCTCAGGTGACAATTTAATGGGATTAGGAGGGTAAATAGAGAAATAGGAGAAAAAGAAGAGATTAGAATCAAGACTGGAGGACAAAGGAGGATCACACAAGCTTTGGGAAGCTGGTACAGAAGACAGGAGGCAAAGAGAGAAGGAAGAAATCAAAAGAAGAGCAGAATAGAGCGACAACTGCAAAAGACTAGAAATCATGTTCACACATAAAAACTAAAATGAGCAATGACGAAAAAACAAAGAAAATCAAAAACAAAAAGAGAGAGGAAAAAAAGGTCTACTTCAATGTTTGTCTCTGCTGTCACTGGTGGGCAACATGGGCAGAGTCCAGATCCCAGTTGACTAATCCCAGCAAGTCAGCAATAGCTTTACCAGGATGATAGCTAATCTCAGTGAGCCTGCACCTTTATTTATTTCCTCTGAAGTTCAGGCTGGTTTCCACCATGAGGCTGGAACCAGACCCCTTCAGCCTGCAGCCATCAGAGCAACTTCTATGAGCTTGAATTCAGCTGGAGGCCAGTAGATGGAACCAACAGTTGTTCTGAGCCCAGTTGGCCACACTTCAAGAAGGTTCCTGGCCAATCATCCTCTCCCACAGGATATCTGAGCCCACACTCCTCACCAGTCCCTGTAGTCCTCTGCACCCACTCGTCCTCCATGGAGGCTTCTGGGGTAGCCAACAGTTACAGTGCCTCTGTAGGTTTGAGCTGTCTCCTCTCATGCAGTGAGTTCAGGATCAAGGAGAAGGTACTGCCTGCTACCCCCTCCTTCTTTGTCTAACTTTCTCTCTTTGCTCTCTCTGTGGGCTTCAATTTTCACTTCAGATCTTTCCTGGGTCCAGGAGACCCTTTTCCCTCTTTATTTTCCTCCTGACATTGTTATATTCCAGTGTCAGGACACCATATATTGGAAAGGCTCTTTCTTCACTGCCTAGCACTCTACTATCTTCTCAGAAGTTTGTATAGCAGCTACTGATGTCACATCATGAATAGGTATTGCAAAAATCCTTGTACAACAATAGGCCTACTAGAAGAAGTGGCATTGCATATCTAAGGAACCAACATCCTCAAATTCAAATAAAGAAAAATATGAGAAAAATATTGTATTTATATTGGATAAGTATAGAGTTTTCTGGGCATTGTTCCTTAAATATGAGGTATTATAAGTGTCCCACAGATGATTTAAAACATAGTTTTTTCAAGGCCAGCCTGAGCTACAGAGTGAGACCCTATCTCAAACACAAAATGAAATAAAACAAAACAGTACAGAATAACTGCGTGTAATTTCAATTCATTAATAAGATAAAGAATTTTTATCCTTTAATATGTACTCATGTAGTTATTTTGTTTAGTCTGAAAAATATCACATAATTATCACCATGGGCCATGTACTGATATGAGCTGCACAAACACTGAAATGACATCTTCTATGGCTCATAGCTATCTGCACTGGGATTTCCAATTGTTGGAAAGTGGAACTGTGTTATTTGGCAAAAAGTAAATAATCAATAGGTGTTAATTTATTATGATCCCCACCAATACCTGGCTTGAATTGACTAAATGAAATTAAGAAAAAGTAATTATGCTGGCTGGTCAGCATTGGACAGAGAGTGAGTCTATCTCACTTTATTTAGCTAAAATGATTGAAAAATCTTTTTGATGAGGAAATCTTGCAATTGTCCAGATGTACTTAGCAAAAGGCCTGAGAACTTAAATAGTAACTGTTTTCAAATTAATTTCCCCAAATCTCTTCTCTAGATTTTTAATTTCCCTACTCAGACAACACCAGTGATTTCCATTTGACTATTTAAAATTTCAGAACTCCGGACTTCTTCAGGAACCTCAGTGAGCCACTGCTGTGCCTCCCTGACCAACGTGCAAGGCAGGTGGAACCCTGGGCACCTCTGGGGCCTCAGTGGCTACTTGCCACACCTATACTGTGTCTTCAGGGGCTGGCCTGAACCCAAGACATCTTCAGTAAGCCCAGTGAACCACTGCTGAACCTCCCTGACCAACATGCAAGGAAGGCGGAACCCCAGGCACCCTCTGGGGCCTTGGTGACTACTCCCTGCACACATAGTGTGTCTATAGGTGCTTGGATGAACTCTGGACATCTTTAGGAACCCTGGTGGGCTGCTCCAGGGCCTCTCCCACTAGTGTGTAAGGCACACGTAGCCCTGGACAACTTTTGGGGCCTTGGTGGTCACTCCCAGAACAACCCACACCCCCTTAGGAGTCACCTGAAAGCTGGACAGAGTCAGAGGCCTCAGGGAGTCCACCCTCACCTCTCTCCTTGCAGTGTGGGAAGCAGGCTCGATCCTGGGCAATATTCTGAAGCCTCAGTAACCACAACCTACATACGGTCTACTCTTGTGGAAGCTGGGCCAAACCCCAGACAGCTTCAAGAACTCCACTGAGCCTCCCCTGCCCTTCCCACATATGCCTGGGAGCCAAATGAATGCAAGAAAGTTCGGAAGCATCAGGAACCCAACTTTGGCACCACTCACTGGCACAGGAGCTGCACTGAGCATTGCAGGTCTTCAGACACTTGCCCTGCCACTCACACACAATGTGGAGCATGAAGCTGCACTCCAGGGAAACTCTGGATCTTCAAAAATGACAAAATGAAGAAGCAAAATGTAATCCTAGACCTCTACACTACCCAAAACAAGTCTAGAATACATCAACACAGAAGAACCTAGAAGTCATACATCTGAACTTTCTGAAATGGTAGCAACTGCAGAAAAGAAACAACTCCATCAGGCCATAGAAGATATCAGATCAGAAATGATGTCTCAGGTAAAAAAATAAATGACAACAATAATGAAAGAATTGTTCAGCATATCCAAAGATGACATTGATAAGAAAATAGAAGAGCATAGACAACTCATGGAAACCTTGAGTGAACAATATAGAAAAGAACTAGAATGTATGAAACAGATTTAAATAGATATCCAGGAAATTAAAAATTCCATTGAAAACTAGCAGAACCTCCTGAATAAAGCTGAAGATAGACTTTCAGACCTTGAAGACAGCATCGCCACTAATGAACGTGAAAGGAGAGATCTCTTAAAAACAACAAGGAACCCGGAAATAATAATTCAACAACTGCGAGACAAAGCAAAGAAAAACAATGTCAGATTAATAGGTATCAATGAGACAGCAAGTGTTAACACAAATGACACAAAAAAACTATTTGCAGAAATAATTGCAGGAAATTTCCCAGGCATGGAAAAAGAATCAGACATACAGCTAAGTGAAGCATATAGAACTCCAGTTAATCAAAACCAAAATAAAACTACACCCAGACATGTAATAATCAAGATTCCAGACATACAGCAAAAGAACAGAATATTAAAAGCTGCTAGAGAAAAGAAACAGATTGCTTATAAACAAAAGCACATCAGAATCACCACAGATTTCCCAACACAAACCATCAAGTCAAGAGGAGCTTGGACTGAAGTATTTCAGATACTGAAAGAAAACAACTTCCAATGCAGATTGATGTACCCTTCAAACTATCCTTCAAATTTAATGGAGAATTAAATATTTTCATGGTAAAGAACAACTGAAGAAATTCATGAGCACCAAACCAATCCTACAATGCAAACTAAAATATATTCTAGAAAGAGATAAAACAGACCACAACTTCAAGAACAACAGAAAGAAAACACCAAGAAGTGCAGGAAATTAAATGGAGGGGAAAAAAAAGATCCAACAGCAGGAAAATAACATGGCAAAAATAATCCAGTATATATCAGTTATAACCATCATTATAAATGGTCTCAATGCACCAACCAAAAGAAGCAGACTAGCAGAGAATTAAACACATTAAAGTTGAAAGGAAATTCATAGACTGAAAACTAAAGGATGGAAAACAATATTCCACTTGACAAGAACGCAGAAAAAAAGCAGGTATAGCTATTCTGTCTGCAGACAGCATGAACTTCAAACCAAGAACAATCAAAAGAGATAAAGAAGGTCACTACACACTTGTGAGGTGAAAGCTTCAAGAGGAAGAGATAACAATCATAAACATCTATGCACCAAATATAGGAGCCCCCAAGTATATAAGACAAATTTTAACAGACATGAAAAATGAAATAACCATCAACACATTCATAAGAGGGGACTTTAACACACCGTTCTCACAAAGAGATAGATCAACTAGACAAAAAATTGGGAAAGGATTAACAGAACTTAACCAAACTTGTGAACATATGGACTTAATAGACCTTTACAGAGTGTTCCATCAAACAGCATCAGAGTACACATTCTTCTCAGGTGCACATGGGACGTTCTCTATAATAGACCTCATGCTAGTACGTGGAATATGTTTAAGTAAATGCAAAGGAATTGAAATTATTCCATGTATACTACTGGACCATAGTGCAATGAAGTTGGAAATTAATGACAAAAGAAAACACAAAAACTCGATAAACAGTTGAAAATTGAATAACATCCTTCTGAACAACCAGTGGGTCACAGATGAAATCAAAGTAGAAATTAAACACTATTTACAATCAAATGAAGATGTATATACAACCTACAGGAACATGTGCGATGCAATGAAAGCAGTCCTCAGAGGAAAATTTATAGTGGAGAGTTCCCACCTCAGGAAAACAGAATAAAATCTAAAATCAGAATAAGCACAAATAAACAATCTTGTGCTGCACCTCAAGCTCCTAGAAAAAGAAGGGCAAGTCAAACCCAAAGCCCAAAGAAGACAAGAAATTATGAAGCTCAGAACAGAAATTAATGCAATGGAGACTAAAAAAACAATACAAAGAATTAATGAACTGAAGAGTTGGTTATTTGAAAGAATAAATAAAAGAGACAAACCCCTAGCAAACCTTATCAAAAAAGGAAAGAAAAAAAGTGCAATAAGAAATTAAAGGGTGAAATCACTACAGATCCTGAAGAAATTCAGAAGATCATCAATACCTACTTTGAAAATCTTTACTCTCATAGGATGGAAAACACAGAGGAAATGGGTAGATTTCTAGATGATTTACCAAAGCTGATTGAAAAAGATATAAAAATCCTGAATAACTCAATATCAGCCAATGAAATTGAAAATGTAATAAAAAAACATGCCAATGAAGAAAAACCCAGTCTGGATGGATTCACAGCTGAATTCTACAAGAAATTTAGAGATTTAACACCAATTCCTCTCAAACTCTTTAATGAAATTGAAAGGGAAGGAATTCTCCCCAGCTCATTCCTGGAGGCAAGTATTATCCTGATACCAAAACCAGAGAAAGACCAAACCAAAAAGAGAACTACAGACCAATCTCCCTAATAAATATAGATGCAAAAATTCTCAGTAAAATACTAGGAAACAGAGTACAACAAATCATCAAGATTATACACCATGACCAAGTGGGATTCATCCCAGAAATGCAGGGATGGTTCCATGTATGCAAATCAAATAATGTAATACACCATGTCAATAGAGCCAAAGACAAAAATCACATGATCATCTCAAGTGATGCAGAAAAAGCCTTCAGTAAAGTCCAGCACTCATTCATGATAAAAACCCTACAGAAATTAGGAATGGATGACCTCTACCTCAAGCTGGTTAAGCCATCTACGATAAACCAACAGCTAACATCATACTAAATGATCAAAAATCGAAAGCTTTCACTCTAAAATCAGGAACAAGAAAAGGACATCCACTGTCATCACTCCTACTCAATATACTTCTGGAAATATTAGCCAGAGCAATTAGATAGAAGAAAGAAATCAAAGGAATGAGGATAGGAAAGGAAGAAGTGAAATTATCCTTATTCACAGGTGACATAATACTCTACATAGAAGACCCCAAAAACTCCACCCAAAGGCTTATGGATTTAACAACCAAATTCAGTAATGTAGTTGGATACAAAGTTAACACCCAAAAATCAACAGCATTCCTGTACACAGGTAACAAACAGACTGAGAGAGAAATTAGGGAAACCACACTTTTCATAATAGCATCTAAAAAGATGAAGTACTTGGTAATCAATCCAACAAAAGAAGTAAAAGTTCTATACAGTAAAAAATATAGTACTCTGAAAAAAGAGGTCAAAAAAGATATCAGAAAATAGAAAGATATTCCTTGCTTATGGATAGGACAAATCAACATTGTTAAAATGGCATACTCTCAAAATTGTTGTGCAGATTAAATACAGTCCCAATTAGTATACCTCACAGATCTAGAAAAAACATTCCTAAAGTTCATCTGGAACCAAAGAGGCCTGGAATAGCAAAATCAATCCTGAGAAACAAAGGAAAAGCAGGAGGCATCACGATTCTTGATTTGAAATTATATTACAAAGCTACTATGATAAAATCAACATAGTACTGGCACAAAAACAGACCTGAAGATCAGTGGAACAGATTAGAAGATACAGACACAACTACAAACACACTCAGTCACCTGATCTTTGACAAAGGGGCCAAACAACCAGGGGAAAGATAGACTCTTTAGTAAATGGTGCTGGAAGAACTGGCTTTGCACATGCTGAAGACTAAAACTAGCCCCGTGTCTTTCACCATGCAATAAACTAAAGTCAAAATGGATCAAAGATCTCAATATTAAAATAGAAATACTAAATTTATTGGAAGAGAAAGTATGTAAAAATCTTGAAGACATTGGGGTAGGCAGAGAGTTTATGAACAAAAACCAAATTGCAAGGGAAATACTTTAAAGAATCAACTGTGATCTCATCTTATTGAAAAGTTTTTGCCCATTTAAAGAAATCACCAATAGAGTAAAAATAAAACCCATGAACTGGGACAAAATTTTATCCAACTGCCCTCAGACAAACGGCTTCTATCTAAGACATATAAAGAATTTAAAAAATCAGGCCCCCAAATTCAAAGATCCAGTCCCAAAATGGGCACCTGAGATGAACACACACTTCTCAGATGAAGAAATAGTAATGGTGAATAAATACATTAAAAAATGCTCAACATCATTTGTTATTTGAGAAATGCAAATTGAAACAACACTGAGATTCCATCTCACCCCAGAAAGGATGGCCATCATAAAGAAATCAACCAATGACAAATGCTGGAGAGGCTGTATGGAGAAAGGGAACCTACTCCTCTGCAGGTGAGAGTGTAGATTGGTGAAACCACTGTGGAAATCAGTTTGGAGATTCCTCACAAAACTAGGACTGGAAGTCCCATTGAACCCAGCTATTCCCCTTCTGGGTATTTTCCCAGAATTGAAAACATCATACCACAGTGATATATGTGCAACCATGTTTACAGCAGCACAATTTGTTATAGCTAAATCTTGGAAATAACCCAAATGCCCATCGACTGAGGAATGGATAAAAAAAGTTGTGGTATTTTTATACAATGGAATATTACTCAGCTATAAAAAAGAGAAACTTGAGGCTTTTGTAGGTAAGTGGATGCAACCAGAGACCATACTCATAAGTGAAATAAATCAGACCCACACGTGTAAACATCATATTGTATCCCTGGTGTGGGAACCTAAAAGAATAAGTAAAACTCAAAACATAGAATAGATGATAGGAAAGGGAAAGAAATTGCTCAAAGGAAGTAATGACTGGAATGAGGGAAAAAAGAAAGAAGGAAGGCAAAATATAAATATATATATGAACAACTGCAATAACTATATTGCTGATGTCTGATGGTATATTGAAAGGAACAGTTAATGCTTACAATTTTTTATGTTCTGATCAATTTTGCATGTTTATGTCTGCTAAACTGAGCAGCTTATTTGAAGGTAACAATTTGCAATGGAATTATCATGGTGAATTCCTACCATCTGGTCTAGAGAAATTCTGTATTATCTCTAATGTTTTATCTAATAATTATTTTCTTAGTCTCTTTAATGGTTTGAACAATCTTTCCTTCTTACATCTGGTCATATGAGCAATGTATTTGAGGATGGTGATATGTAATATAACAACCACTGTTAATTCATATTATTTTGTTTTGAAACCCTGTGTCACCTTAAATGCTCTTGCTTTGGTTTGTTTCTGTTTGTGATGCCGATATGCTGCTATTGTTCTTTGTTGTGGTGGTGGTTTGTTTCTCACATACTACTCTCTTTAAAATAAAAGTTAAAAAACCAAAATTTCAGAATTCCTTAACAAAGCTCTCGTTGTGGGCTGTCTATGCTTTGGGGCCTCTCAAGAGCATCCTCCGTCACCTTCCCTGTCCCGCACTCTTTGCGCCTGCCTTAGTCTTGCTAACTCTCAGTTTACTCACCTAAAAATAGGAATAATAAAACTTCCTGTTTGATACAGGAGTCAGCAAGAGCACAGAATCTGGACACTTAAAAACTGCAAATGAATAACATA
The DNA here is from genome assembly GCA_004027595.1 of Dinomys branickii. Classification (NCBI taxonomy): domain Eukaryota; kingdom Metazoa; phylum Chordata; class Mammalia; order Rodentia; family Dinomyidae; genus Dinomys; species Dinomys branickii. Next base: position 35,153 of record PVLD010015066.1, read on the forward strand.
TGACATTATTTCATGTTTTCAAACAAGTTCATATAAATTCGTTGTCTTTTTTTTGGCATTTCAGGTTGAACCTCACATACAAATCCAAAAGTCTGCTGTTCCAAAAACCAATTCACTATTATTATGCTAACCTAAAGTTGAGAAAATGACATTTTCATGAAAACAATGAGAAATACATTCTAAGATGCACACTACACAATACTAAGAATTCTTTCACAAACTGAAACAGGTAACATCAGTCAAAATCAAAATCAGGACAAATACATCTTTGTACAAATATCAACTAAACCAAAATATTATACCTATGTGATTTGCTCTTGGGGGAAAAGGTAAAATAGTTTTACTCTTTTATCTCCTGCTTCTAATGCATATTCACACTTGAAGAAATACTTTAACATAGTTAAGGAAAGGCATACTTTAATATTTCCTAGCTATATCTTAATTTGTAAATACATCATTCCTAAACTCTAAACTGCACATGAACCAGCAAAGTACTTAAGGATAAGAATTCTAAACTCCCCCAAGTGATTTCTAATTTTAAAAAAATAAATATTTTTTTAAATTTTACAGAGGAAAAAAACCAAAATTCCAGAACAAGGTAACAGGTGGGTAACAACGGTTAATGCATTGTGTATTGCCATCTTAAATTAGTTACTCAGAGTGCAAGATATCAGCATTTAATTATCCAAACAATATTAGCATGAACCTTTCTTTTCCATAAAGTAAGAGAAATTAGTACAATTATCTTAACTATCATATATGTGTTTCTTTTTCTATCATATATGTTTTTTTCTTTTTCTATAAATCTTTTAAACTGGGAAGTGATTACCTGAGCATACACACTAGTTAAACTCTTTGAGCTTTTTTTTTTTTTTGGTCCCGGAATCAAACTCATGACCTTAGGCTTGCTAGGCAAATGCTTATGCCGCTGAGCTATATCCCCAGCTAAACTCTTTGATCTGTACAGGTTAAAAAGCTGGTCATTTATTGTATATAAACTGTTAATTAAGAAAAGTGATTTAAACAAAAAATAGGGACATAAGTAAATAGAAGTGTGCCTTCATGATTCATTTCAACTCCACTCACTGAAAATAATTGCTTCTTCTCCTTATAGTTACTTGACTAAAGGCAGACTATTTGCAGAGGAAAACTTCGTAGACAGGTTTCTTCACTTCTACATTTCGAGAATAGAAAGCTTAGGAGCACTCCTCCCCATTTAGTGGTAGAATGGGGTACTAAATGGATACATTTTGTGGAAAAATATGTGGTTTTTAAAATCAAATATGTCCTTAATGTTGAAATAAAATGTGTATTTTTCTTATTTGTATTACTTTATTCTATTTAGTTAGTTACTTATTTACACATTTATTATTAATTTTTGGCAATTGTCCTAGTGATTGAACCCAGAGTTTTATGCACGCTATGTGAGTGGTTTCCCACTCGGCTACATTCCCAGTCCTTTCTAGTTTTGTTTCTTTGCATTTGAGACAGGGATTTACTAAGATGTCCAGGCTGACCTCAAAGTTAGGAATTTTCTACCTCAATCCTGAGTAGACGGCTTTACAGGCATGGGCTACCAAGGCAGGAACAGCAGCTCTCGCCTGTAACCCCAGCACTTGCGCTGCTGAGGCAGTAGGATTGCCATGAGTTTAAGGCCAGCCTGGGCTAGATGGTGCAGGTAAGCCTAAACTATACAGTGAAACCGTGTCTCAAAAAGAGAAGGTACTACCATACCTAATGAGCTTTATTACTTTATGTAATTGATTTGTCCTTCCTTTGTCTCTCTTTTTCTTTTCCTTCCTTCCTTCCTTCCTTCCTTCCTTCCTTCCTTCCTTCCCTTCCTTCCTTCCTTCCTGCTTTTCTTTTTTCTTTCTTTCTTTCTTTCTTTCTTTCTTTCAGACAGGGTTTAACTATGTGCCAGCCTTGAACTCCCTGTGTAACTGATGTGGGCCTTGAACTTGAACTTATGATCCTCCTGCCTCAGCCTCCTGAGTGCTAGGGTTACAGGCATGTGCTGCCACTCCTAGTTCCTTACTGTATATAGATTTTTAAAAAATGTATATAGAAGCAGAGGAAATCAGAAGCTCAAGCATCAGTCTGCATTGCTGTATCCTTTCTCCCATCATACCACCTCCAGAGATAGACACTGATCATCCCAAACATTTGTTATGCATACAACAACACTTTAAATGACCATGCTGTCTTTCTTTATTTTATTCTGAGGAAAACCTTGCATGTATGCACATATGTACAGTGCACAAGACATAACTGTATAGTTTGGCGAACTTTTACAAAGTGAATACACTAATCATTCAGCATCAAGATCAAGAAACAGCATCAACAAGACACCAGAAGTCCCCCTTAATTACTTGCTATCACTACATTTCCTGCTGACTCTGCCTAGTCTGAATTCTAACTCTAATACATCCATAGTATTGCAGGTTTAAAAAAAATCCCATAAGTGGAATTTGTGACCATGAAGGTAGATTGCCAACTGGATTGGTGTAGGGTCTCCTGGGAGATTAGGAAGGTGCCATTCTTGGCATATCTGGATGGGCCATGGAAGTGTGTCTTTGGGGAATGTATCTGGTCTCTGGCTCCTTCTCTCTGGGGCTATTCTCTGCTGCTGGAAACTAAGGAGCTCTGTTGTGCCATGCCCTTCTGTCAGGTGATTCCTGACTGGAGCCAGATGACCATGGGCCAAATCTTGTGAACTGTGAGCCACAGTAAACCTCTCCTCCTTCAAACTGAGCGTTGAGTGTTTTTCCCAGCAAAGGGAAAGCTGACCACTACAGACTCTTACACTATAGGCATACTTCTCTGCTTGGCCTTTTTCTTTGGAGTTATGCTTCTGAGATAGATTGGTGTGGGAGACCGCTGAGAGATCTGCGGTCGGCATCCATTTTGTAAATTACCAGCCATCTTTAGAGTTAAGTTCCGATTTCCATATTTGGTTAGTTTCCTGTAAATCACGTAATGTTGCGTGATGTAGTCACATGCTATCGCCTGATGCTCTGGCCACCCTCGCGTGATGTTTGAGCCTCCCTCTGTTGCCTAGTTACCCGCTGACGTCAATGCCCACTCCTGCACTGTATGTAAACCCGAGCTTTCTGCTCGATAAACGAGACTTGATCAGACTCCTGTCTTGTCTCCATTTCTTGTGTCTCTTGTCTCTTTATTCCACCCTCCCCGTCTAGAGTCTCTGTTGACTACCCGTGGGTCACGACAAGTGGCGCCCAACGTGGGGCTCTAGAATGAGGGATTCAAGGGGATGGATGCTGTTCAGGAGCCGGCATGACGAGGAAAGGTAAAGAGGATTAGTCCGACGCAGGAGCCTGGCACGTCTGACATACCTCGGTAAGAACAGTGCATAATGGGACAAGCTATGAGCAAACGAGATGTTTGTTGAAGGCTTAGAAAAAGCCTTGAGGGCACGAGGAGTAAAGGTTAAATTTAAACAATTATATGAATTTTTTGATTATATTAATGAGGTTTGTCCTTGGTTTCCTATTGAAGGAACAATTAGTTCAAAGAAATGGAAAAGAGTTGGTGATGCACTTAAGGCTTATTATACAGCTTTTGGGCCTGAAAAGGTTCTGATAACTGCTTTTTCATACTGGAATTTAATTGATGAAATTGTATCACAAAAGAATTTTGATGTTACAATTGCTAATGTGGTTGAAAAAGGCGAAACTATCTTACAAGAAAATATACAAAATGAGGCTTTAGAACAACCAGCAATTCAGAATACGCCTTTGTTCTGACATTGGAGCTGCTTATCAGCAAGGTCTTGCTATGGCTGCTGCTAAAAAAGGATTTAGAGTCAAACAATTTTTATCTCAACAATTTAAAAACAAATGCTTTACTTGTGGAGAAATTGGTCATTTTGCCAAAAACTGTAACAAAGGTTCTATTGACAACTCTAAAACAAAGACACCAGGAATCTGTCCTAGATGCAAGAAAGGAACACACTGGTCTAAAGAATGTAGATCAAAAAGAGATATTGAAGGCAGAGAACTAACTCTGGTACAGGGAAACGGGAATCGGGGCCAGCCCCAGGCCCCCCGTACCCAAACCCAGACAAATTTTTGGGCGCTCAACTTTGTTCCACAAAACAACAATCCATTTCAGACCTCTGCAGAGCCACAACAGGAAGTGCAGGATTGGACCTCAGTTCAACCACCCACACAGTATTAACACCTGAAATGGGGGTTCAGGCTCTCCCTACAGGAATTTTTGGACCTCTACCAGAGGGTACTTTTGGCCTCATAATAGGTCGTAGTAGTTCTACTCTTAATGGAATACAAGTGTTCCCAGGAGTTATAGATAATGACTATACAGGTGAAATGAAGGTTATGACATCCTCTCCTAAATTCATTAGTACCATTCAAACAGGACAGAAGTTTGCACAATTATTACTTCTGCCTCTAATTCAAACCCCTAATAAAATTGTCTCACAACAGAGAGGTAATAAAGGATTTGGCTCGTCAGATGTATATTGGGCAAAAGTTATTTCTACACAAAAACTCATGACTCTATGGTTAGATGGTAAAAAGTTCTCTGGATTAATTGATACAGGTGCTGATGTTACTATCATTAAAAAGGAGGATTGGCCTAAGGCTTGGCCTTTGGACATTACTATGACTGCCCTAAGGGGCATAGGGCAAAGTCAAAATCCAGAAAAAAGTTCAAAACTGTTAACTTGGAAAGATTCAGAAGGTAATCAAGGCACTATACAACCTTATGTTATAGCTGGTCTACCAATAAATCTATGGGGAAGAGATTTATTGTCTCAAATTGGCATGATTATGGGTAGTCCCAACAATATAGTTACTACTCAAATGTTAAAACGTGGATATTTGCCAGGTCAAAGCCTAGGAAAACATAATACAGGAATAACAACACCTATAGAGGCCATTCCAAAAATGAACAGAGTGGGTTTGGGCCATTTTCCATAGGGGCCATTGACACTCCTGTGACCCATGCAGAAAAAATTACATGGTTATCTGAGGAGCCTGTATGGGTCGATCAATGGCCTCTAACTTCTACAAAATTAGTGGCTGCACAACAGCTGGTACAGGAGCAGCTTGAAGCTGGCCATATAATTCCTAGCAACTCGCCTTGGAATACTCCTATTTTCATCATAAAAAAGGAATCAGGCAAATGGCGATTGTTACAAGATCTTAGAGCAATAAATAAAACCATGATGCTAATGGGCGCTCTACAACCCGGCCTTCCATCACCTGTTGCTATACGTTTAGGCTATTTCAAAGTTATCATAGACTTAAAAGATTGTTCTTTCACCATTCCTTTACATCCTGATGATCAAAAGCGGTTTGCTTTCAGCTTACCTGCTACTAATTTTAAAGCACCTATGCAAAGATTCTAGTGGTGTGTTCTTCCACAAGGCATGGCAAATAGACCTACTCTGTGCCAATCTTTTGTTGCTTTAGCTATTCAACCAATAAGAGATTGTTGGCTAGATATATATATCATTCATTACATGGACGATATTCTGGTAGCTGGACAAAATGGTGGTACAGTACTTCAATGTTATGAGGAATTACAGGCTGCTCTATCTGATAAAGGGCTACAAATTGCACTTGATAAGGTTCAACTTACAGATCCATATACATACTTAGGCTTTCAAATGAGAGGGTTACAAGTTTCCTCACAAAAATTAGAATTAAGATTAGATAGACTTAAAACTTTAAATGATTTCCAAAAGCTTCTTGGGGATATTAATTGGCTTATGCCTTATTTAAAGCTTACTAAAGGTGAATTAAAACCTCTTTATGACATCTTACATGGAGATGCTAACCCCACATCTCCTCATGTACTTACACCAGAGGGGAGACAAGCCATACATACAGTAGAACAAGCCATTCTGTCTCAAACTGTTACATTCATGGATTATGACAAACCTTTACAATATATTACTGGTAACACAGCATTATCTCCAACTGCTGTTTTTTGGCAAATGGCACCTTTAATGTGGGTCCATTTACCTGTTATGCCCAAAAAGGTTATTAGACCATACTATCAAGCTGTAGCTGATCTCATAATCTTAGGTAGAGAACAAGGAAGATGTTATTTTGGTAAAGAACCAGATGTCATTATACAACCTTATACTAAAGATCAAATCAATTGGCTTATGCAAACTACTGAGTTCTGGCCTATTGCTTTGGCCTCCTACCTGGGGCTCTTGGATAATCATTATCCTTCAAACAAGTTCATTGATTTTGCCAATAAGCATAAATTTGCTTTCTCCAGAGTCACCTCACTTCATCCATTAAAAGATGCCCTGTTAATATCTACTAATGACACAAATTCTTCTAACACATTACCATAATATAACTAAAGATGATACTATAAGATTGGACAAATATACACCAATTTAACTTTTGAGGAACTAAACCTGACAACCTGGGTAAAAGAACACAAAATACAAACAATAATACATGCTTATTCGTCTGTTAATCTGACTTATACTTCTAGTGTTAATCTTTCTTGTTGTATTACTGATTTAAAACTCACATTACTTCTTCTGATTATAAAACAACAAATTAAGTCTTGTAATAAATCTAATGCTCTACATAAACCCTATACATTTGATATATTATTTTATTAGGAGCTCTATTAGGATTACTATATATGTGCTGTTGTGACTGTTGTATATATATAAAGGTAAAACGGATGTATAATGATTTATTGCAAGCTCGCTTTTCATATTCATATGTACAAAAACAAGTCTAGGACCGACTGTCAAAAAAATTGTTGTTGTTAAGAGTCTTGTTTGTGACCTTGAGAATTGAGAAAACCCAAGAGTTAAGATTCTGTTCAGCCAGAGAGCTCCTGGCGGATACAGAATGTTCCCGAGGATGAGCAGTCTGGCCAACTACCCGTTCTCACCTAATGGCCTTCAGTGATTGTTTTGGGTGCCAGGTTGACAAGGACATAAACAATAAAATAATAATTTAGTACAAATAATCTTATAAAACTGTTCTGAGATCCAAACCCAAATTTGATGCAAACAATATTATATAATTGGTCGTATAATAAAAAGTTCCAGTGTTTCTTAAAACCAAACATTACAATTCTAAACAAACAGCTCTTCTGCTCAATTGACAAAATTACATGCATTTTTTCTGACTTCTTTAATCAGTCACTTAATATTTATGCAGACAGTGCTTACATTGCACATTCTGTTCCACTGCTGGAGACTGCTGGTCAAATTAAAAATGTCTCCAATGCTGAAAAACTATTCAAACAATTATGGTTACTTATTACATAACAGACACATCCTTTTTTTATAGGGCACTTACGTGCTCACTCTGGATTGCCAGGACCTTTGGTCAGAGGCAATCATAAAGCTGATTTAGCTACTCGCTTAAATACAGCTCATCTATTAACTGCTATCACTTCTACTGATAGTACTGATGAAGTTATCCTAGCACAAAAAAGTCATCAATTACATCACCTAAATGCACAAACCCTCCGACAAATGCATAATATTACTAGAGAACAGGCTAGACAAGTAGTCAAAAATTGTCCTTCTTGTACCATACACCTTCCAACTCCCCATCTTGGAGTAAATCCTAGAGGGCTAATACCTAATGCATTATGGCAAATGGGTGTTACTCACATTCCTGAATTTGGTAATCTCAAATATGTTCATGTGATTATAGATACTTTTAGTGGTTTTATTTTTGCTTCTCTTCAATCTGGTGAAGCTACTAAACATGTGATTAGTCATATGCTTAATGCTCTGTCTGTCCTGGGATGTCCACAACAGATAAAGACCGATAACGGTCCGGGTTACTCCAGCTTTACCTTTTCAAAAGTTTGTAAACACCTTAATATTCAACATATTACAGGTATACCTTATAACCCTCAAGGTCAAGGAATAGCAGAACGAGCACATCTCTCCCTTAAACTTACTACTGATAAAATAAAAACGGGGCAATGGTATCCCACAAGGGGGGTCACCAAGAAATATTCTTTCTCATGCTTTATTTATCCTCAATTTTTAAAATTTGGATACCAACGGACAATCAGCAGCTACTCGCTTCTGGCACACAGAAACGCAAAAACAGTTTGCCTCCATACTATTGAAGGACCCTATAACTAATTCAAGGCATGGTCCAGATCCGGTCCTCATCTGGGGCCGAGGATTGGTATGTGTATACTCCAAAGAAATGAAATCTGCAAGATGGTTACCGGAACAATTGGTAAAACAGATAGATTATAAACAACAAATACAGTACAAATTTACTGATGACTCCAGGGACGAAGAATTGCCTTGAGAATTTTCTTTATTTTTATCTTTCAGATAATGAATTCCAAAACTTGGATCCTGACATTGGGAGTACTACTCACCTTGTGGCAACTTTCTGATGGTAATTTTGGACCTCCAGTGAACTTAGACCAGCTACGGCTAAGTATGTTTGGTGCCCCATGTGATTGCAGAGGAGGTGCTACTGTATAGATACCCACCCAATACACCCATTCTACAGATTGTGGTAATAAAGTGGCTTATTTAATATACTCTAGAAATGTAGGGGGAGGTTACTTCCAAACCTATAGATGCTACTGTAAATTTGCAGTGATACCTAATATCAATGGCCAGCTATGATCATGTCCGACAGAATGTAGTATTTATTTTACTGAAATGCATTCTTCCTGTTATGAGTCAGTACAAGAATGCACAGGAAAAGATAATAAAATGTACTTTACAGCCATATTACAACACACTTCCATGGGAACCTTTGGGGGTGACTGGTCCACTATTCCACGAGTTTTGGGAAATTATAAATATGTTCAGGTTTCATGTAGTGGCACACCAGGAAGACCAGTGTGCTGGAACAAGGTCGCACCGATACATGTTTCTGTTGGTGGCGGACCGCAAGACAAGTTCAGAGAAATTGAAGTACAAAAACGTATAGAGGACATTATAATACAGACATCCCCCAAAATCAATTATCATCCTCTAGCACTTCCCAAATCGCGAGGAATTGATTTAGACACCCAAACCTTGGACATTCTGAAAACCACTTTCTTGGCCCTTAATACTTCTAACCCTAACTTAGCTAAAGATTGCTGGCTATGTATGACTTTGGGCACCCCTATGCCCCTTGCCATTCCTTCAAATTTCACTCCATACGAGGTTGCAGACCTCACTCATCTCAATTGTACTGCAGGCCTGCCATTTAGGGTTCAACCTCTGGCCTTTAAATTTGCTTCCTGTGTACAAGGAACCTTCTTAAACAACAGTTATGCGGTTGATGTCAGATTCGTCACCTTTGCCAACTGTAGTCAAATAGTTAATTATAGTTCCCCTCTTTGCTCCGCAAAAGGACAAATATTCATATGTGGAGGAAATATAGCTTTCACCTTCTTACCTACCAATTGGACAGGGTTATGTGTTATAGCTACTTTATTGCCTGACATAGTCATTATACCTGGGAATGAACCTATTCCCGTCCCCAGCCTTGATTATGCTGCGGGCCGTAAAAAGAGAGCAGTTGTACTTATTCCTTTATTAGAAGGATTAGGAATCTCGGGAGCCCTGGCCACGGTTCGGCAGGACTAGGAGTTGCTGTACACTCTTGTGTCAAGCTCTCTAATCAATTGATTACTGATGTCCAGGCCTTGTCTATTACTATACAAGATATTCAAGATCAGATAGATTCCTTAGCGGAGGTAGTCCTTCAAAACAGAAGAGGATTAGATCTTTTAACTGCAGAACAGGGAGGAATTTGTTTGGCCTTGCAGGAACGCTGTTGCTTCTATGCAAACAAGTCTGGCCTCATTCGAGATAAGATAAAGAAGCTCCAGGAAGATCTGATAAAGAGACGAAGAGAATTATTTGAAAATCCACTCTGGAGCGCATGGAATGGAATCTTACCCTACCTTCTCCCCCTGCTGGGACCTTTAGTTGTGTTATTAGTGATTCTTTCATTTGGACCTTGTATTCTTAACAAACTGGTGGGTTTTATTAAACAACAAGTGCCGGATGCTATAAAGATGCAACAAATTCAGGTCCATTATCACAGGCTTGAAATGGCCGATAGAGACCTCGAGAAATCAGATTATGACAATGCCCAGTAAAATCAACGGGCTATTTTGGCCCTCTCATCTTGGTGCGCTGGACTGGATAGCCAGAGATGGGCAACTGGAAGCTCACATGTAATACCAACCACCACCTAAAACAGGAACTAGGCCTTTTGCCGCCTTGCTTTCCAATGACGGGGTAAGGTGTAAGTTGGTTCCACGTGAAAGCATCCTGACCTAAGACTGGCACAGTCCCCTCAAGAAATATTGGTCTTTTTAATAAATAAAATAAAAAAGGGGGACCTGTGAGAGACTGCTGAGAGACCTGCGGTCGGCATCCATTTTGTAAATTACCAGCCATCTTTAGAGTTAAGTTCCAGTTTCCATATTTGGTTAGTTTCCTGTAAATCACGTAATGTCGCGTGATGTAGTCACATGCTATCGCCTGATGCTCTGACCACCCTTGCGTGATGTTTGAACCTCCCTCTGTTGCCTAGTTACCCGCTGACGTCAATGCCCACTCCTGCACTGTATGTAAACCCGAGCTTTCTGCTCAATAAATGAGACTTGATCAGACTCCTGTCTTGTCTCCATTTCTTGTGTCTCTTGTCTCTTTATTCCACTCTCCCCGTCTAGAGTCTCCGTTGACTACCCGCGGGTCGGGACAGATTGGTAGTGTGCTAGTAAATTAGCTCTTCAGCAAGGGGAAAGTGCTGATTTGCAGCATTTGCTGATTTCCACAGTACACATATTCCCACCATAGCAGGTTTCAAGCTAAGAATTATCACAGAACTGCAGTTTGAAAGACATGCCCATAACTGCTGCCTGTGAGCTGTAAGAACAGCTCCATCACACCACCAGACCATGTTCTGTTATAGGCAGCTGAGTTAGATAGAAATATTATAGGCAGTCAGACAGGGCCAGGCCCTCCAAGGAGCCAACATAAAAGATAAGATACCTGTGGGCCAGACTTCAAGACAAAAGGGGCTAAACAAATACAGCCACATCCCCACTAGGTGTAAATGTCAGGAATTGATAAATAAGTGACAACCACCTTCAAAAAGCCAGGAAGTTGCTAGCCTGACCCCCCCCCCAGGAAAAGCCCCGCTGTGCATTCATGTCAGCTTGTTGCGTGACTCGCTTTCCCATTTGATCCCAGTTTACTCAGTCTTACCTAAACAATTATACTTGCAGTCTTACTGGCTGACCATAGTTTTGTCCATTTCCCCTACCTTGGACCCGCCTCACCTCATGATTTTTCTCTATAAAAGTCCCTAGAAAAGAGAGAGTCCTGGGTAACCCACTCGGATCCCCCCTTCTGTTCCTCTCTTGGACAGAAGCTTTCTTTCTCTCAATAAATATATTCTGCTCTTAACCTCTGTTGTTCCTAAAATTCATTCTTCGATTTTAGAAAACAGGAATGTCTCAGATATTGTTTAGGTTGGGAGTTTTTATTTTCCTGTATCACTTCCACAGAGCAATCCTTCGTTCATTTTAAGTTCTGTGGATGAACAAATATGCCACACTTATCTGTTACCTTCTTGATGGACATTTAAATTGTTTTCAGTTCTTGGCTATTAGGAATTTGCTTCTTTGAATTTTCTTCTGCATATATTTTTGAGGTCATATGTATTTGTTTTTATGAGTATATACCTAGGTGTGTATATATTTAGTTTAGAAAATTTCAGAGCTTGGCTAGGCACTGTGTCATATTGATACAGGAAAATAAAAACTGCCAACCTGAAGGATATCTGAGATGAGTTCCTGTTCTCTAAAATCAAAGAATGAATTTTAGGAACAATGGCGGTTAAGAGCAGAATGTACTTATTGAGGGAAAGAAAGCTTCTATCCAAGAGAGGGGCAGAAGGGGGGCCCGTGTGGGTTACCCAGGACTCTGTCTTTTCTAGGGACTTTTATAGAGGAAAACCATGAGGTGAGGCAGGTCCAAGATAGGGAAATGGACAAAAGTATGGTCAGCCAATAAGACTACAAGTATAATTATTCAGGTAAGACTAAGTAAACTGGGATAAAATGGGGAAGCGAGTCAGTAGCTAGCAAGCAGAAATGAATACAGGGCGGGGCTTTTCCTTGGGGGGTTGGGCTTTTAGAAGGTGGTTGTTACTTACTTAGAATATCAATCCTTGACATTTACACCTAGGGAGGTATGTGGGTGCATTTGTTTAGCCCCTTTTGTCTTGAGGTCTGGCCCACAGGTATCTTGTCTTTCATGTTGGCTCCTTTGAGGGCCTGGCCCTGTCTGACTGCCTATAATATTTCTATCTAACTCAGCTGCCTATAACAATATGCCCGCAATCCTAGCACTTCAGGAGACTGAGGCCAGAGGTTCACAAGTTTGAGCTCAGTCCAGTCAACTTAGTGACCAAGTAAGAACCTGTCTCAAAATGAAAAATTAAAGGCCAGGGATATAGCTGAGTGAGCAGACCCTAGGTTTGATTCCATTCCCAGTAACACACACACACACACACACACACACACACACACACACACACAGAAAAGAAAAGCAAAGAAAAAGAAATTTCAAGTTTTTTAATCGTGTTTTTGTATCACTCTTGTAAGCAGTTTATACAAAGTTATCGTTTTTCCATGTTTGTATTTCCTTAGCAACTCATAAAATAAAGCATCTTTTCCTAAGTTTGCAACCTTCATTTTTGTACACACAATGTATAGATGTTTTATCTGATTTTCTATTGAATCCTCTGAATTTTACTTTTTGCCTTATAAAGGTTTTTGATATTTACTTATGCTTTTATAATTTTACTCAATATTGCATCATTTCTATAAGTATATAAGTGATCTACCTTATTTTCAGTCATTTTAGTCTATTTTAGGGAGTAGCTATGAGAAATGTAATATTAAACTGGGTGTGGTGCGGCACACCTGTAATCCGAGCACTCAGGAAGCTGAGGCAGGAGGAAGGTTTTGAGTTTGAGGACAGCCTGCACGACATAGTGTGTTCAAGATCAGCTTGATCTACAGAGCAAAACCTTGTCTCATAAATCCAAAAACAAAAAGCAACACTCAAATGTGATATTTAGTCCTGTGTCTACTTGATTCACATAAGTACAGTACTTAATATATTGAAATATTGCAGAAATCCACAGTGAAGACTAGCACCAGAAATTTTGTCGTGAATAAACATTTTAAAGAAAGGTGTATCCCTTAAAAAGACACTTTACAAATGAAAAGACATTCTTCAGACTGGAGAGGAAGAAAGGACCCTTTTCTTCCACAAATAGAGCAACAAAATGTTAATGAGTCGAACCCCAGGTGAGCGTAATTTGTATGGAGCAATGTGAATAACCAAGACAGATTTGGAATGTAAAAGTGGTAAGTCAACCAGAAGAGGTGAGGGAAAAAAAAGACTGACAAAAGTCACTGTTTTCAGTGAAAGTTTTTAATAGGAATTGTAAAAAAAATGACTAAAACCTAAGCTGCTTGTGTAAATATGTCATCTTCCTCCAAGCTTGTCAGTGAATGCAGAGACGGTGAGCTGAAAAGTCAAAGTCTAGCTCTACGGCCCATGAGGAAGAGCGTGCATGAATGGATGTACCTTTCTAATTTCAAATCGGTATCTCTGCTTCGTTTAAAAAGAACTGTTCAAAGAGCATATTCACATGTACAAATACGCCACAGACATCTCAAAATCACAGCTTTGAACTCATTTATACCTACCTTTAAATCTACTTTAGTCACTCACATGACCAACTATAGAGAAGCTGTTCAATTTTTTTTCTTATACTCTCTGCTGTTTCACAAAGCCCTGTCTTCTCAAAGGTACCGATGATGTCTATTTTGCCAAAGGCAGTGGTCAATGCTCTTTGCTTGTTTTTGCCTTTTGTTTTTTTTAGTTTGTTTTGCCTTGGGACACAGTTAGTGATAAGCATTATCTAGACCCATAAAGACACTTGTTTCTCCTAAATAGGAAAATCATGACAGAAGATGTAGGATTCCATCAAAATCAGAGGTATCTGTGCTTACGTAGGAAGATTTTTTAAAAAATTTTAATTTATATTAGTACATACTTGCTGTACATAATAATTACATTCCTCATAAGGAACTGGCGCAAGTAAATAAGACAGCTCAAGCTCCCTCCTCCCCCACCCCTTTTATTTGGCCAACATCAGATTCACTTGTTTATCTTACAAGTTATTGTAAATTTAATTATATACACAGATTGACAACTGGACTAATGGGACAAAAAACAAATAAAACATGAAAATATACTCAATCAAGGTGCACTTTTAGGCACATTGTCTATGCTAGATAACAGTGATTTTTGTCTGTCTCTCTCATTATCTGTCTTTATTATCTCTCTCTCCTATTGTCTGTTCGAAGATATTCTAAATAACATAAAAGCTAGACAAAACAATCTAGTCATACAACTGACCCCTTGAGTGAGTCTGCAGAATCCTGTGAGAGGAATTAGGTGAGGTCTAAACTCACACACTGTAACCCGTGTGGGCTATGCAACCAGTGGGGCCACGTAGTGCATTGATAACTTACTTAGTGCCTGTGATAGGACTTTCCTGAGTCAGTCTTATTAGACTAAGGAAAGTCCTACCACAGTAATGAATGTCATTGTCCTGGTAGTTTCCCTAGGCAATAAGCAAATTGAAGCCATCCAAGAAAATATTCTCAATGACTATGGTGACATGGTTATTTCAGACAAAAATATGAGCGCCTTACCCTTAGTACATTTAAATTTAAACATGGAGATCTTTAGATAATTGAACTTATTATTTATAAGAAATGTAGGCACA
>PVLD010015067.1:0-49984 GCA_004027595.1 Dinomys branickii
CTCTGGATGCTGTCCTACATAATGTTACCTTCACCTTTGTTACTCAGTTACACAGATGATGGCCCATTTGATCATTCAATTTTTCTCCTCCCTCATCTCCGTTGCCCTACCACTCAATCAGTCATCTTCCCTGTGATAATAACTGTACTCCTGGGTTTATCTATATCCTTGGACTCTCGCCTTGGGAAGAGATATAGCTTCCTCAGACTATACTATAACATACATGGGTGTATACAAACTGCCATGGTCGGAGGTGGGAAAGCACATATGCTCACAGCGGACCGCCCGGCTCCACCCTGTCATCGTGCTATGGGTGGGGACGGGTCCAGTCCATGAGGTGCCCTGAGCGGGGCCCTCAGCGGAGCAGCCGCGGGGCACGCGCCCCCATCGGGGCGCCCTCTGTGCTGCGTCACATTTTTATAGTATGGATTTGTTTCATGTAAAACCAATTACCAGATTACCTGACATACCCACATTCAAAAGCAAGTTTAAAAAAATGAAACAAAGCCATATAAAAACTGTTTTAGATACTTTTCTGCTTTCCTTCAGTAACATAAAAGAGAGTAAGTTACTATTTTTGATAGAACATGTTCCTATTTGATTACCTCATATCAGCAAAGAACACACACATTTGGACCTTCACACCTTGAACTGACTCATTTTAAAGCCAAGGCATTCTGGACTTCCACAGTCAGATCTCCACCTACTTTCACAGCTTCCTCTTCCACAAGGACCTCCTGGTACTGCAGCCTTATGGTCAGCTCAACAGGTCCTACGATACCCAACCACAAGCCTGCGCTCAAACCACTCCCTTTGCCTAGCAAAGCACTGCCCTCAGAACTCATTAAAATACTTTAAGACCCAGCTGAGTGTTACCAGCTCTACACTCATTCATCATTCTTCAGTCACAACTGAATGTTCTACACACACACATGTACACACACACACACACACACACATGTACACACACACGTACACACACACATGTACACGCACACATGTACACACACACATGTACACACACATGTACACACACACACACACACACACACACACAAACCCTCTCATGCTTCCATGCACCTCTAATAAAACCCCCAAGAATCTGGTGTTGCAACTGTTCCTGAGCATGCCTGTTTCTACCTTCAAGGCAGCTACTGAGTCTCAATTCATCTTTAAACTCTACCCACTTTTCCAGTACCACCACATGGCAAAAGTCCTTCACATATAGAAAAGGCACAAGTTGAAATAAATTATTGCTTGATTCTATTCCGGCATTTTATTTTTGAAGAATAAATTATCTTCATGTTTGAAAATTTTGTTAAAATAGTGTTAATGTGCAAAATCTAATAATGAAAATGTCAATAATCACAATTTTTTAAGTTACAAAAGGCAAACGAGGTCAAAAAGCACAATAAATCAATAAGAATATTCATTCCTCAAGACCTCCCCCAAAAGTCTCACCTATCGGAACATTAAAATGAACCTTTCTGTGTCCCTCATTCCAGTAAGAACTACTTTACCTAATGCAGACCCAGAAATGCAAATTCACTTAAAGCAAGTAATCTACAGTCTGTTAAAAATTATGCCAGAACTAAAAATGTATTCGACACCATTCCTCTAACCCTCTGATTTTCATCTTTGCGCAACTCTTAAGGCTAACATCCACAAAAGAAGAGGGTAACATCTTAGCGCAAGGTAGGGCTAAAGCAAAATTTATAAATAATTACAAACCGCTCTAGGCACGTCTTTAAAAATAGAAGTGCCAAGAATGTCACAAATCACAGTTGACGTTTTTGTTGGAAATTTTTTCTTAAACCAATCTCACATCTTTCTAATTCTAAATTATGCTTCTACTAATCTGTATATTTCTTCCACAATGTACTTATATATCAAGAAAATGAATTTCTTTCAAGGAAACATGCAATATACAGCTTTAAAAACTGTTTTTAATTTCAAAATATTCCACTTTATAGTTCACTAATCTCTTACTATCTGTTGTCAAATGCCACTCAAAATCACAACTGCAAAAGTAAAGGAAATAAACGGCCTGATTTTTAATTTATTAAAAATAAGTAGATTTTCTAACAGAAGGTTTGAAGAAAGAACAGCCTGGGTACTCAGCCCAACAGAGTAAAAACTAATTTGTACAGCAACAGCGCCTGTGTGTGTCTGTCTGTCTGTCTGTCTGTGTCCCCCATTAACTTTTCCTCCCGCCCCGTAAGGCGCGGTAGGCAACCTGGAAGGACTATGACACAGGCCTCGCCACCCCCGCCGCCGAGCACACACACCCCCACCACCACATGCTGACAAGCAATGTAGGGTCGCGAGCCCCAAAACTCCACTCTTCGCTGCCACCTGCCCCGCATCCGGGATAAACAAATCAGCCCGGGCCCCGTAACAGGACCGTCTCGGCGACTGCGCCGCCTGGACCAGAGCCCCGGGCAAGTTCCGAGCGGCGGGGACGCGCGGGGGACGGGCGATCCCGGCGCCCTCCCGGCCAGCGCCGGCAGGGGCGACCCGCTACTGCCCAGGTCCCGCCGCCGGCCGAGCCGGCCCCCGCGCGTCCCCGCCGCGCGCCCACTCGGGCAACTTTCGCCCCGCGCCCGCCGCGCCGCGTCGCCGCCCGCCCGCCCCCCGCCCCGGGCCGAGCCCGCGCCCCCGCCTCGCCCACGCAGCCCGAGCCCGGAGCGCAGCCCGGGACCGCCGGCCCACGCGGCCCCACCCGCAGCCGGGCGCAACAGCGGGGGCCGGGCCGGCCGAACCCGGCGGACGGAGCGCTTTACCTCCAGCGCGGCCGCGAGCGGGTCGGTGCCGGCGCGGGCGGCTCCCGTCCACCCGTCCGTCCGTCCGTCGTCAACGGCGGCGACGGCCGCGCATCACCCCGCCGGCGGCCGGAGGACAACCGCGAGCGCGAACAGGGAGCGACGAGCCAAGAAGAGCGGCGAGAGAGACGGCGCGGCGGGCCCAGACTCGGTCTCCGCACTCCTCCCGGGGCCTCCTACCGCCGCCACTGGCCGGAGAGTCGCCGCCTGGGCCGCTGCTGTCGCCACCGATGCAGCCGGGAATGAATGCACAGCGGCGCCTCGCTTATCCGGAGGTCAAACATCCTTCTGCCTCGAGCATCCGGATCGGGCCGGACCCGGAAGTGAACACATGGAAAAAAATAAAAGAGGAAAGCTCCTCTCCAGCGGCGGCGCGGGCAACCCACTGCCCGCAGCGGCGAAAAGAGCCGAGCAGAGTCGAAGATTACACCAACCTGCTGGGATTGGTCGGATCACCAAGAGCAAGGCAGGCGGCGTGCCCATTGGCTGGCACGGCTTCTAAAGGCTAAGCCCCGCCTCGTTCCCGCCTTAAGGCGAGCGCCTGGTGAGGCTCAGTGAGTTGTGGTTGTAGGTGCGAGTGTGTATTTCTGGACGAGTCCAACGGAGTGCAGGGTCGGCAGTGTCCGGAGAGAGCTAGGAGACAACGCTGCCGCACGTTAGGAGAGCTGCTAAGAATTTAGTGAGCAAAGGGCCTTAAGGGCGCCGTTGGTGCCAGTCAAGGTGCCCAGTCTTGGTTTCACAGGTGCTGAGGCGTGCTAGGCCCGGGCTAAAAGCATGACATCACCAGGCTGACGTTGTCTCCTGTTTCTTCCTGACCCCAATGCTGTCAGGAAGTCGGGTGCTTAGAAAACTGCCCAGCTCAGATTTGCGTCTCGTTTGCTGTCTGTGAGGAGCGCCGTTCTGAAGTGAAGTAATGCACATGTGTAGTAGGTAGTAGCCCGGTTTCTCCAATGAACCTCCCTGGAATTCTAGGGCTAAATGTGACTCAAGTCATTACATTAATCAAGTGTGGTGGAATTGTTATTTTCTGACTCCACTTACTAGTCCATGCAGCCCACATAGAAAGCAGAATATTACATTCCTTCCTCCTCTAGTGAGACCTGGCATGGAGAAATGTCATTTTGGAAGACCCCTGAGGAAACCCACCCACCACGAAGACATTACAGAGGACGCTAAAGCTATAATTATTTAAATTGTTATTCTTACGTCTGAAATTCTTTCAAAAGTTAGGTGCACACCAAGAAAATTCATGGCCTTGAGCTGCTTAGAGATAATCACTTGTGTATTGTTGATAAACTCGTTACACGAGATATGAGGGTTAGGTATATTCCTTCTCTCAAAGTTTAAAAGTTTCCAGTAAAACAAATGCATTTATGAGGATTGATCTTATACTCCCTCCCTGCCTTGCCAGGGGTATGTGTTACCTCCAGAAGGGAAGTTAGTATGGAAAGGTGCTCTTTGTTAGTGGTATGTGATACGATAGTGAATTTTTTACCACTCTCCCTATGCTGTTTCCCAAAGGAGGAGATCAAGAAGTGAGTGGTTTATCAGCCCTGAAAGAGTAATAGTAAAAAGCAGCTAAGAGCTCTGGGGATGTAGCTCCGTGTTAGAGTAAATCTGCGCATCAAATGACACCCACCAAAGCCTCTGATCTGTTGCATGACCCAATAGTAGTCAGGACACAAAATTAAACCAGTCTCCTAAAGGGAGAAGACATGTTTGCAGGATAGAAAACAATTTCATAAAGTGCTCCAACGTTTAAATGTTGTCCTCAATTCCCACCAAACCATTTTATACTCACTTCTCACTGCCTCAAAAATAAATAGCTTTAAGTAAAGGATACCAACTCTTCTAAGTTTTAATGAACATTTAAGAAGTATAAAATGTGATAAAAATCATTTTAAAATTAAAAGTGAATATGAATGTTTATGTTTTTAACATTTGAATGAAGATTTTCATTAAAATTTGGCCTATACATGAAAATTGGCAAGTAACCTAGGTAGGAAACAATAAAATTTTCAGTCATTCTATTAACTTCTAAAAAGAATAACACAATAGGAGAACAGTATATAAATGAAGGAAAAGCCAAACTTACGGCATTTTAACTAAAACTGTCTTATAGCCTAATGTCTCAACACAAGCAGACAGTTCATATTTCTCCATATGTTGCATGGTAAATATAGTTTATTTATTGTGTTGCCCCATTTCCTAGCATTGTTAGTCTTCAGGTGTTTATATTCTATTGTTTTTTTCAGACTCGTATAGTTCATAATAATGATCTCTAGAAATGTTAATTAAATCTCACTTTTAGAACTTCTTAGCTCAAGATATGCCATGATTTGACTGTGTCCTGCAAAAGTTCACATGTTGGAATCTTAATTTCTAGTGAAGCAGTGTTGGGAAGTGTTGCCTGGTGGGAGGTGTTTCGGTCATAGGAACAGAGCTCTCTCTGCAAGAGTGAGTTCTCTCTGGTTGACTGGAAGAGTTACCTTGAAAGCAAGTTTTATAAAGCTCTCATCATGCTCTTTTGTGTATTCCCTCTTGCCCTTCCACTTTCCGCCAAGAATTGAAACAACATAAGGCACTCACCATGTTCAGACACCTGATTTTGGACTTCCCAGACTCCAGAACTGTTAGCCAAAATAAACCCCTGGGCTTTATAAGTCAGTCAGTCTCAGGTAGTCTATTACATAAATGAAAAGTGGACTAAAACAGACTACTATAACAAAATGTAATACACTAAATTGCTTAAGCAATAGAAATTTTTTTTTTCTCACAATTCTGGCCACTGGAATTTCAAGATCAGAGAGGCAGTAAGGTTGGGGTCTAGGGAGGGTTTTATTCTGGATTTCAGATTGGCGTTGTCTCCATGTCCTCGTATAACCTCTAGTCACACAACCTCTATGGGTATGGAGAGACAGAGTGATCTTGCTATTCCTCGTCTTAATCACATCATGATGGCCTGCATTCATGAAGTCATTTAAACCTACTTACCCCAAGGTCCCACCTCCAAATGCTATCACATTGTAGTTTAAGGTTTCAACATACATATTTTGTAAAGACAAAATTCAGTCCTTGAGGAATACTGCCCCTGTAGAAAGTAAATCATGAATAAGTAAAAGAGAATGTAAAGGTTAGACATGTGGTTCATAAGAGAAAGTAATTTGTGGAGAGCAATATTAAAACCTCAAGGAAAAACGACATCCTTAAAAAAAAACTTAAATAAAGAAAACTATTGAGAAAAGCCATAAACATGATAAAAGAATAAAAATGCCTTGCCAAAAAAGTGACTAAATCTCTTACCTACACAACTTCATTTATTATTGTATTTTAAAAATAAAAGAAGAAAACATTAACAAACAGACATCCATTCACAAAGTAGCATAAGAACAACGCAAACAATACAGAGTTACAGACAAAGTGGTAGGAAATTAACAATGGTTGTTGTATTGTGTGTTCATATCTTCCAAGTGGTTTCTCAGGAAAACAAATACAGACATACAATAATGATCCAACAAGTACTCATAAACTGTTCCTTTCAGTAAAGCCATAGAAGACAGTAATACAACTGTTAGCTATCTTGTATATACATACATACATACAAGATTTCCCCTTCTTTCCCTTCTCCTTACACACACACCAATTGCCCATTACTTCTGAGTATTTTCCTTTCATTTCACAATGTCTGTAATACCTCCTAGTTTTTATTCACTCTTTCACGTTCTTATACTAGTGAGACAATATGTTGCTTACACATGCAGGTCTGATTTATTTCACTTATGAGTATGAGCTATAGTTGTGACCATTTACCTTTAAAAGCTTCAAGTTTATCTTTATAGCTGAGCAATATTCCACTATATAAAAGTACCACAGTTTTTTTATCCAGTCTTCAGTGGATGGATATTTGGGTTGCTTCCACAAATTGTACTGCTATAAACATGAGTGCACATGTATCACTGTGATATGATATTTTCAGTTCTTTTGCAAAAATACCCAGAAGGGGAGAATAGCTGGGTTGAATGGGACCTAATTTGCTGAGGAATCTCCAAACTGATTTCCATGGTGGTTTGTTTCACCAGTCTGCATTCCCACCAGCAGTGGAGAATACTTTCCATTTCTCCACATCCTTGCCAGCATTTGTTACTTGATTTTTTAATGCTAGCCATTCTTACTGAAGTGAGATGAAATCTCGTTTTACTTTGCATTTCTCAAATGACTAATGATGCATTTTTTCATGTATTTATTTGCCATTTATATTTCTTTATCTGAGAAGTGTGTATTCATCTCAGCTGCCCATTTTTGTATTGGGTCTTTGAATTTGGAGAGGCTGATGGTTTTTAATTCTTTGTATGTTCTTGATAGAAGACCTTTGCCTGAGGGACAGTCAGCTAAATTTTTTTCCCAATTTGTGAGTTTTCTTTTTACTCTGTTGGTGATTTCTTTAGATGTGCAGAAACTTTTCAGTAGGATGAGATCCCAGTTGTTGATTCTTTGAAGTATTTCACAGCAGTTTGGTTTCTGTTCATGAATTCTCTGCCTACCCTTATGTCCTCAAGATTTTTACCTACTTTCTCTTCCAATCGATTTAGTGATTCTGTTTTAATATTGAATTTGTGGTCCATTTTGACTTGAGTTTGGTGCATGCTTATACACTTGGGTCTATTTTCAGTCTTTGGCAGATGGCAAACCAATTTTTCCAGCACCATTTATTAAAGAGGCTATCATTCTTCCAATGTGTTTGTTTGGCCCCTTTATCAAAGATTAGGTGGGTGAGTGTGTTTGTGGTTATGTCCAGTCTGTTCTATTGATCTTCCGGTCTGTTTTTTAGCCAGTACCATGTTGATTTTATTACAGTAGCTTTGTAGTATAATTTCAGGTCAGGGACTGTTATTCCACCTGACTTGTCCTTGCTGCCCAGAATTGCTTTTGCTACTCTGAGTCTCTTCTGGTTCCAGAGGAATTTGAGGAATGTTTTCTCTAGATCTGTGAGGTATGCTAGTGGTAGTTTAATGGGAATTGCATTGAATCTGCACAACAGTTTTGGTAGTATGGCCATTTTCACAATGTTGGTTCTTCCTATCCATGAGCAAAGAATATTTTTCCACGGGGCTGGGGGTATAGCTCAGAGGCATAAGCACTTGCCTGGCAAGCGCAAGGTCCTGAGTTCGATCCCTGGTACCAGAAGAAAAAAAAAAAAAAACAGAATATTTTTCCATTTATTGAAATCTTCAATCTCTTTCTTTAGAGTACTGTAGTTTACACTGAATAGATCTTTTAATTCTTTTGTTAGGTTGATTCCTAAATATTTCAATTTTTTGGATGCTATTGTGAAAGGTATGGATTCCTTAATTTCTGTCTCAGTCTGTTTGTTGTTTGTGTATTAGGAATGCTATTGATTTTGGGTGTTAACTTTGTATCCACCTACACTGCTGAATTGGTCAATTAATTCAAGTAGTCTTCCTGTGGAGTTTTTGGGACCTTCCATGTAAAGTATCATGTCATCTGTAAATAGTGATAGTTTTACTTCTTCCTTTCCTATCCTTATTTCTTTTATTTCTCTCTTGTCTAATTGCTCTGGCTAATGCTTCTAGAACTATGCTGAACAGGAGTGGTGACAGCAGATATCCTTGTCTTGTTCCTGATTTTAAAGTAAAAGCTTTCAGTTTTTGTCCATTTAGTATGATGTTGCTATTGCTTTGTCATAGATAGCTTTGTTCAGGTTGAGGTAAAGACCATCTATTCCTATTTTCTGTCGAATTTTTATCATGAATGCATGTTTGACTTTGTCAAAAGCTTTTTCTGCATCTATTGAGATGATTATATGGTTTTAGTCTTTGGCTCTACTGATATTGTGTATAACATTAATTGATTTGCAAATATTGAATTATCCCTCCATTCCTGGAATGAATCCAACTTGGTTGTGGTGTATGATTTTCTTGATGCTTTGCTGCATTCTATTTGCTAGTATTTTACTGAGTATCTTTTCGTCTATAGTCATTAGGGAGATGTGGTCTGTAGTTATCTTTCTTGGTTGGGTCTTTCTCTGGTTTTGGTATCAGTAGAATACTTGCCTCCAAAATCAATTAGAGGGAATTGCTTCCTTTTCAATTTCATTGAAGAGTTTGAGGAGTGTTGGTATTAAATCTTCTCTGAATTCCTTGTAAAATTCTGCTGTGAATCCAGCAGGGCCTGGGCTTTTCTTTGTCAGTAAGTTTTTAATCACATTTCAATCTCATTAAGTGATATTGGGTTGATCAGGATTTTTATATCTTCTTGATTCAACCTTGGTAATTCATATATATCTAGGAATCTGTCCATTTGTTCTGCGCTTTCCCAGAGGAATGTGGAAACTAAAAACAGAAGGGCACTCCATCCAAAAAGCAGCACTCTCACTATACAGTTCCTGCCACAAAACAGTGGAGATCACCCTACTTCCCTGTCTCTTAGTTCAACTTTGGTTCATTTCTTCAGCCTCACTCTAATGTAATCTGTATGTCATTGTTGTGAGGCTCTCTGGCTTCAGGCTTATGGTCTCCTAATTGACAAAGCTGATCATACTCTGCTGTTCAGCAGCCCTGTCACCAGGCAGCTCTACCTCACTTCTTGCTGAAACCCTGCCAATTGCAGACTTAACCCATTGGACCATAACTTAATGATTCATAGTCTGCCAGTTTGGGTGACCTCATCTAACAGAGAACAAATTTCAGCCAAATGCCAATTATTGCTGCTTTCTAGAAAGATTACTTTAATATACACTAGTGTATATTTGTCAATTCATATTCATAATGACATTCAATATAGTCCTGTATCCCATTTCTTATACATAAATTATATTATTCTGATCCTGCTGTTCCAGTCAGAAAAGAAGTATCAACTGATCTCTTAGCAATAGAATACATTTTCTGTTAGGTTACTGTAGGGCTGGGGATATAGCTCAATTGCATAGCACCTGCCTGGCAAGTGCATGATCCTGATTCCCAGTACCAAAAAAAAAAAAAAAAAAAAAAAAAAACCACCATTACTGTAGATATTTGAGTACATGGTGGTGGAGTACAATTTGTTTTTACAAGCTCCTTAAACCAATTCTGGTTTTAGGATGTTAAAGACAATACAATTGTGGACTATTGGACCATAAACCAAAGATGCAGTCCTCAGCTTTCTCCTATATGTCTTTAAATGAGACCTCACTGGAAATCTATCAGTGGTATTGAACATGCTACTCTATAGAATCATAATCAAGGATGCAATAAAAAGGCTGGCTATAGAGTTCTTTTCCAGATACCACAGAAGCCAATTTGTATGATTATATGATAATAAATGTTACATACTAACTCAACGCTAAAGCATTGGCCAAAGCAATAAAAACAATTATGTAACAGATACTAAGACTATGATAGGTAAAGAAGGGAAAGAACAATAATTCTGGAAATTAAAATGATTTTTAAAGGTCATAACTCTGAGTGTCTTTAAAATGTAGTTAATTTTTTATATCCTTCATAGGATATGTTACGAGGACAGAAAATTACAAAAAAATTTTTGACTTCATTAGTCATCTTACTGATGGTAGTGTTCACGCTGATTTTCTGACACTACTTTTAACTACTTACAACTGTAGGTCCCTTTTTCAACTACTAAATCCTAAGAATTCAGTGGCCTAAAGTACAAATTTAATATTTTATAGGTCTAGAGGTCCAAAGTCCAAAATGATTCTTGCTGATCTAGAATCCAGGAACTAGCAACATTATGTTCTTCTTGGAGGATTCGTGGGAGAATTCCTTTGCCTGTATTTTCCTGCTTCTAAAGGCTGCGTTCCTGTTTCTGTCTTCACCACCAGCATCACACCATTCCAGATTTGCTTCTATCATCATAGCTCTTCTAACTCTAGTCTCCTACTTCTCTAACTCTGAGTCTCCAACCTCCCGCTTGTACTTATCAGGATGCTTGTGATTATGCTGAGCCCACCAGGATAATCCAGGATAATCCATCTGTCTCAAAATCCTTAATTTAATGCAAAATTCCCTTTACTGTGTGAGAGAATACATGTAGTTTCTGGGGATTAAAATGTGGATATCTTTGGAGGATTATTACTCTTCTTACCACAGCCTCCAAGTCAAATAGAATGGTTTTAGATTGCAGAAAGGGAGTAGATTTTAACCCCAATTGCTAACATAAGACCTAATATGTACAAATGTCATATCTGGCACTTAGAATAATTTAATTACTACTGCCTAGCAGCTTTGTATCGTGGTAAATGGGAATGCAGTAACACTAACAACTACTGAGTGTCTAGCTAAAGAATGTCAGGCATTTTCTACATAATATCTCTTTTAATTATAGGTAGGTATCATTTTTCACTTTTCATAGATGAGAAAAGTAAGGCTCAGAGTTTAGGCAAAGTGTTCAGGTCACTGAACTAATAAGTTACAGAGCTAGGATTTATATATGAATATGCCTGACTCTGCATTCTTTATATTTACACTGCTTTTTGAAAAAGAAGACCCTCGAATGTACTGTCAAACTGAGGGATTATTTATACAATTAACTCTGCTAGGTTGAACCTGTTCAGGCAAAAGAAGAAAATGAGGAAAGGAAAAGGGGAGGAAAAAGAAGGATACTAAATTAGTGGCTAAGCAAGCTAAATTGGAGCAATTTCAAATGTAATATATGGGAGAGCAATATGAAAGGACAAGCTGAAGGAAAACTCTTAAGACTTTTCTTAAACACATCAAGATGATAGTACCTGTAGGTAACACTAGTCAGAGGACTGCCATGGCCAATAGTCAGAAAAATTTTAATAAATTCTTATTCCATAGAATGACAAGTTCTTTAAGCCAAAATGAATATTTTTTTCCCTCCCATAACACTGAGAATTGAACCCAGGGATTTAGATTGAGCTACAGCTCCAGCTCTTCCCTTTTAATTTTGAAACAGGGTCTCACTAAGTCACTGAATTGCCCTAGCTGGGGTTGAATTCATGATCTTTTTGCCTCAACCTGCCACAGTATTCAAATTATAGGCATGTCACCCAGAGTACATTCTGTATATATACTTGGCTTAGTGATGTAATTGATTTCCATCACATATGTATATATACCGTTATTAAGAATTATTTTAGTAAATATTTTTCAACTTTTAACTACTTACAACTGTAGGTCCCTTTTTCAACTACTAAATCCTAAGCATTCAGTGAGAAGTTACATTGTTTGAATTAGTGTTTGCTCTGACATGTCCTGATGAGGCTTAGTGTTGATGAAATTGTGTTAATCTACTTCCATTCCTTAGAAAAGAAGTGGTTGAGCATATGGTTTTAACCTGGCTTATCATATTAAATTTATGAAAAACCTAGTTGAAAACAATTTTGGAAGACTTTCTAAAAAATATGTTACCCTTCTATTTTTACAGATACTATATGCTCAAATTTATGGTTAGATTTATTTGGATATATATGGCCTAACTAATTTTGCGCCTCCTCCAATGCCCCAACAAACACTCCTTCAGTAGATTTGCTTTACTACATTACCTTTCTGTTACTGTTTATAGTAAGGAACGTAAAAACCAGCCCTACAAAATTCATTATTTTAAATAGTCTAGTAATACATTTTAAGGGTAATATTTATGATATTTCACCATAACGTTGATATGAGAATCCAAAAAACAAATGTCTTTTAAGTTGCAATACCAGAGAGAATATGTCCCTTTAAATAGCTGGTTTGTTTTAATCTTACAGGTGTCATAAGTAATTTTTTCTTTTTTTATTTTATGAAAAAATAAAATTTCATAACAAATAAGAATAATAATAGTTAATACACTGTATATTATCTTCAGAGTAATTACTCTGAATATAAGACATTGACAAAAAAGGTTAACTTACAAAGAAGAAACATATCAGCACAAAACCAGTGGGCAAAGAAACTGCTAGTGTAAATGAGACAAATGAACATATAAATTAAAATATTTTTGAAACAATGGGATAGGTAAGTTGGGGAATCAGCTAAACCTCTCCCTATTTCCTGTTTTTCTATCTTCCATTTTTCTCATTTCCATATATATTATATATATATATATATATATATATATATATAAACACACACACACAGTTTCTCATATATGAGAAATTGTGTGATGTTTAAACTTGTGTATCTGACTTATTTCACTTACCATGTTCTCAGGTTGCACTCATTTACCTACGAATCCCTTAGTTTATCTTTCTTTAAGGCAGGGTGGCACCATTGTGTACCTATGCCACATTTTCCTTATCCATTCATCCGCTGGTAGACATAACATATACACTGTTCCCAAGATCTAGGTACTATAAATTGTACTGCTATAAACGTGACTGTGCATGTATCACTGTAATATGATAATTTCAGCTCTTGGGAAGATACCTAGAAGGGGGCTTGCTGGATTAAATGGAACTTCTAGTTTTCTTTTTTTGAGAACTCTCCACAACGATTTTTGACCTAGTGGTTGTATTAGTTTACTTTCCTTCTAGCAATATAGAAGAGTTCCTTTTCCCTATATCCTCATTAACATTTGTTATTGTTAGATTTTTTTGATGATAACCATTCCTTTTTGGGTTAAGATGGTATCTTAAAGTAGTTTTAATTTGCATTTCTCTGATGGCCAGTGATGTTGAACATTTATTCCTATATTTATTGGCCATTGGTCCTTCTTCTGAGAAGGTCATTTAATTATTATTTTTGCTTATGTTGCTAATTGGTAGGAAGCCTAGAGCCAACTTTGTAGCCTATCTGTAGGTAATCCATGTATCTGATGACATGCATTTTAGTTAACCAATTCTGGTATAATCTTGTGTTATATAGTCTAATTCTCATGCCAATTTATTTTTATCTTGTTATGATATGGGTATTTTAGTAAAAAAATTGATTCTTTTGATTTCTTTAAGGCAAAATATAAAAAATATGTGGAATAAGTTATGTTTCTGTTTGCCTAATTACTTAGCACACTCCATGAAAATTTTGGGGCTTTTTTAAATTTTGGAGAGTATATTTAGGTTAGTCTGACATTTTCAGGCACTGTGAAATATTTTGTGTGCCTTATTTGATTTGCAGAATCCCAGTAACTGGGTATTTTTATAAGTCCATTATAAAAATGAAAACTATAAAGGAAAGCCACTGGACAATTTAGAACATGACATAATCTGAAAGATGTCTGAAGATTTCTCTGGTTGCTATGAAGAGATTAAACTATAAGGGCAGGGGGCTAGGAGATTACTGGAATATTGTGTTTACAACATGTTGACTAAGTCCAGATTGGGATAATAGAATAATAGAAGTGTTGACAGGTGGTAGATGAAGATACTTTAATTAATGTGTGTATATATGTATTATGAGATTTGTTGTGAAGGGGGAGAGGCGCCGTTTTTTCTTCTGTGAAAGCCAGCAGCCTGTCAGTAGACTAAGTGAAGGCTATCAGATGTCCATTTCATGTTGATGACGTGACCCTACACGTCTGGGCTGTCTTCCAAAGCAAGGTTGTGATTTGTTGTGGAAAGAGGAGAAAGCTGCTGCCTACCTTTCCTTCTGTGTTCACTTTGACCAAGAGCCACAGCAGTCCTCCCTTGAGCAGATGTCAGGGAATTAAAAACTTGCAAGTATATTAAGATTCCAAGACTCCTTAGTTTTTTTTTTACTTTTCCCTTCCAATAACTTCCCCTCATTTAAAATAGAGCTTTTAAATGTAAATAGAGCCGTGCAGAGTCTAACAGCGAGGAAACTCTCAGGTGAAAATGTGAAGCCAATTTAAACCTGTGCCAGGTCTCAAGCTTCATGGACATGACTAAAATAAGTTCCTAGTGGGTTATCAAACCCGTGCTCTCAAAAAACAAAATGTGTTTCAAAATGGCCTAGCATGATGTAAACATTCCTGTCCCACCAAAACTCCAAGTTTCGCCCTCTTGCCTCAACATATTTTTCTCCTTTATGATCTCTTCATTATAGTCACAGTAATGTTGGTTTCCCATATGTGCCTGTACTGTCTGAAATTAGATTATATGTTTTAATCCCAGCCAGGAGCCTCCCCCCACCACCCTTCAGCGTCCCTCCTCCTGGCCTTGAATAAGCTTTCTGTTCTCTATTAAGTTTCTTTTTCTTGAACTGATGTTAACATCTTGTCCCTGTCTCTGCTAAAAAGGTAGAATTCAGTGTAATCTTTTGGCCAACCATGTACCTCTAACTCTTCTTAATTATATGCTGAGAAGGTGGAATTCAGTGTAACTTTCTTGGTCAATCATGTAAAGCTGTAATTTATCTTAGTTATATGCTAAGAAGGTGGAAGTCAGTTAACTTTCTGTCCAGTCAACTAATAGTAAATACTCTGTTCTTATACCTCCTACTAGGTTGTAAATCCTATAAACATCCTGCTCCCTACAAGTTGAATGCTTGGCTCTTTGGTGAAGAATCCCAGCCATGCCCACAAGCACGAATAAAACTGTACACCTGCCTCCAAAACCTCAGGTGCTGCTCAGTGTGTTTGTCTTGGTCCACTGCAACGCTTATTGGGAGCTGTAAACACCTTCTAAGAGCAGTAAACACTTTTTTATGAGCTGTTGCACTACTACAACAATACAATATATAGGTGGTTGTCTTGTTCCACAGTATCTGTTTTGTGGTGTATTTGTTTTTTTATATTGTCTGTCTTCCACAATCACCTCCAAAACAAAAACACACACTCACAAAATTGACTCTGTATTTCCCCATATGCAAAAAATTCAGACACATTCATCTCCAAAAAGCCCGCTAGATCTACAATGGCAAGCAGAAAAACCAAAATGACACCCAGGATTTGGAGGCAGATTTATTTATATCAAGGGGCATTGATCAGGATCATTCCCAAAGTATCAGGCCCTGATCTGTGATGGTCTAGGCCTTATATGAGGTAAGCAAGCAGAAAGTACAGAGGCAGAATGGGGATTAGTTTATACACTGTGCATCACAGTGACCAGATATGCATCACAGTGAACAGCTGTTTCTAAGAGACAGGAGCAACCAGATCTGGAACAGGAACCTTACCTGAGCAACTAACAAAAGGAAGTATATTGGCGGGGAGCGAGGGGCACACATTTTTTGCTACAGATCCACATCCTCTTCAGAATAAAGTTATGTTGATTTCTAGTGAAGTGCATAGAATTTTTTACCTTCACTTTCATCTCTTTTTTGCAGGCTATATAGATTCCTAGATCACTTTGGAGTCCATTCTAAAGAGCTTCATGTAGTCTCAGATTGGGTGGTTTGGTAAACTTACCAGAAGTAAAGCACAGGAAGTAAATGGCCCTCTACCTTTGGAAGCTGTGTCAGATCTAAATGTTCTGAATTTAACTCCATTTGAATCTCACTTCCAGAACCAGAGCTATTTCCAAGATCACTCTGGTTCAAATCATCCACACCATGGATCTCAAGAACCTCCACTAGAACAAACCCCCCGGGGACTTTCTCTGTGACCTCATTACCAATATTTTTCTGTTCTACTTGCCTTAGGGAAAAATTCACCCAATTATCTAGAAGGACATGAATTGCTAAGGTGACCCTCAAATAGAATTAATATTCTAGTTATCTTTTAGAAGTAGCTTCTTGTAGTTACTAACTTCTAGATATCACTTCTGCTATCTTTTTCTCTAAGTCTTATTTTAAAAGAAAAAAAATCCATTAAATCACCTATGTTTGAAATACCTACAGTGATTTCTACTTTCCTGGTTGGAGACTGGCTAATAGAAGCCTAAAGCATTGCCTAAAACTCCTTAGGGCTGAACTGATACTCTTAACTGACTCTCTCTCACTCTCTCTTTCCCCTTCCCTCCCTTTTCCTTCCTCTTCTTCCCTCTTCCTTCCTCACTTCTCCCTCCTCCCTCCTTCCTTCTCTCTTGTCTCTCCTCTGTCCTTTCTCTTCTCTCCTCTATTGGCAGATTTACCTTTAACATAATTCCTAGTCTATATATGTCTATCTGTAGCTATTCATATTCCTATTTTTGTTCCAGCCAATTCCCTATTTAGATACTGGTTCCATCTTTTTGTTTCTTAGAACACATTACCCATTGTTGGAATAGCATTTCACTGTCTACACCCTTAAACCAAAATATCCCAATCTGCTGTGGTTTGAATGTGTCCCCCAAAGTTCATGTGTTGGAAATTCATTCCTCAGTGCAACAATGTGAAGAGGCTGGCTTTAAGAGGGTCTTATGTTAAGAGGTCAGTCCATTGTTTTGGGGATGGATTCGTTATCATGGGAGGGGGTTGCTGAAAAAAGGATGTTTTCAGCCCATTCCTCTCATGTGTGCACGTCTGTCTTGGTTACTTTTCTCTTGCTGAGACAAAATACCCAACACCCAAAATGAAGAAAGGAAAGGTTTATTTAGCTTACAGTTTGTGGAGGTTTCAGGCCTTACTTGGCTGGTTCTGAGGCAGAATGGCAAATGGCAGAGGAAAATTATTCATGACAGCAGAACACAGCAGAAAACCACAAGAGCAAAAGGGAGGAATGGCTGCAAGCAGCCTCTTTCCTTCCCTTACGTTGTAAACAGCCTGCCCCCACCCAGGGGGCATGAACCTCTCACACAGTCTCCATGTCCTCCACTTCCACAGGCTCAGGATGTGTACAAAGTGAGCACCCTGGCTTCCTGCTGAATCACTCAGTTAAACCTCCAGATTCCCCAAGCTGACACAATGTATCAACCATAACAATGTCCTTTTGCCTTGTGCCATAGGATGATATAGAAAAGAAGCCCTTACCAGATGCCAGCCCTTCAACCTTAGACTTCCCAGTCTGTAGAAACATAAGAAATAAAATCTCTGATCTTTATAAATTCTACAGTCAGCCCTGTGTGGTGATGCATACCTATAATCTCAGGACTTGGGAGGCTGAGGCAGGAGGATCACTGTGAGTTCAAGGACAGTCTTAGCTAAAAGCAAGTTCAAGGCTAGCCTGAACTGCATAGCAAGACCCTGTCTCAAGAAAATCTACAGTCTCAGACTAATGTTACAGCAGTATAAAACAGAGTAAGACATAATTCAAATCAATTTGTCCTACATGCCATTGTTAATGTGCTCTTCTTTCTGAAACACAGTAATAAAATGGAAGGCATTTTGAAGATAGAGATTGAAGCCAAGCTTGTTGATCAGTTTCACCATTGGAAGAGCGCTGCTGATGTAGTGGTATCATGCAAGATTCCGAGTCTCACCATTGGGTTTGTGAACTTGGACAAGATAACAAAGTAATTTGTACCTCAGTTACTGTACTTGTGAAATGAAAATAATAATAAAATCTACTTCATATGATTGTTGTAAAGACCAAAAAGCCCCAGCATATTGAGACTTTCAAGCGGTTTTTGTACTTTTTGAAGTCATATCTCACTATCAGTCTTTCTAGATAGTTCCTCTCTCCAACACTACTTATTATCATAGCAAAGCAGATAACTTATTTTAATGTAGTCTGATAGTTAACTGTCGCATCAATTTGAGTAAGAAATGCCCAACTGATTGGCTCAGCATAGGTCTGGGTTTGATTAAGTGGATTTAGTGAGGATAGATGACCCACCCCGGGTGTGAGTGGCACCAACCAACAGACCTGCAGCCTGCATGGAATGAAGAGGGGAGAAGAAGGCTTGCTTCCGTTTCTTTGGAGGAGCTCCAGCCTTCACCTTTGCCTTGGACATCTGTCCCCTGGCTTCTAGTGCGGTCCCTTCCGTCCTGCCCCTCAGGCCCTTTGGCTTCCCCGTAAGGACTCGAGTGGGGCGCTACAGTGAGCTGCGCACCTTTGACCAGAACTTGCAGCTCTTCCTTCTGCTCTCTTCTACGCCTGCCTCTGCTGGTGACCACTGTAAGCCTACCATGTAAATCCATTTACTATAATATATATAATATTAAAATGAAAGTAATGTATTAAATCTGCTTCTTTAGGTGAGCACTGACTGATACATGTAGGCAAGCCCTTCCTCAATTTCACCTCATAAAATCACAAATGTCATAGGCCGTTTAACTCCTCCAATATGTGAACATGCAAGGTAACAACAGTAAATGTTTTAACAACTACTACTGGGGACAGGTAGAGCTGTGCTTTAGAGAGTTTGCTAATTATCATTGTGTAAGTAATCTTACCCTGGTCAATTTCAAGCTCCTAATGTGACATCAAACAGCTTACAAAATTGCTCATTATGTAACTGTGAGCTCCGTAGCACATCACTGTTTTAAGGCTATTTATGGTTGTTAGATGCTAGAAATACTTGTATATATTGTATTCATCAAGACTGGATTTTTTTCCTTTACTCTTTATCAGAGGTGATGGAATGTTCCTTCCTATAATGTCCTTTTACAGAGCAAAAATCCTGAAAATAAAGCCTTTTTAAAAATGTTTCCTTATTAGTAAAATTGTCCTCTGATGATAATATTAGTATAATTAACTGCAAAGAATTTAAAGGCTGTGGAGTTCATTTTGGAAAGATTGATAATATAATGACTGCTAAATTCAAAATGGTAGCAAAATTTACAATGCCTGTGTAATTGATATCAACTATAAAATATCTAATGTTAATAGGTATTTTAAAAATATGTATACAGAGCTCTTCCTGGTCCTTGTCACAGCTCAGGAAGTTTATATTTGCAATCCCATGATAAATTATTGGAATTCTAGTAAATTAATTCCAATCTACCACTTCCAGTGCAACCCATGGTGAGAATAAAGACACTAAGGCATATTTGTAGTTATGGGGAGGCAAGGGGGCCTAGATCGAGCCATGACGATGGCCATCTAGAACAAAGGCCTCAACCCAAGGCCGAACCTAGCTTTTATTCATTCATGAAGAAGGCAGTGGCTTGAGGATGAATGGCTGTGAGAACCGTGGGAAGTGGGTGAGTGCCGTGATCTGGGCTAGGTAGAAGGCCTGAAATCACCTCTGCAAATGCAGAGAAAGATATGCAGAAAGAGTATCTGCATAACACAGTTGAGATAATATCTAATGTTTTCGTGTCTGTGCTTCAGCTCTGATGTGTAATCTTCCGAGCCCCAGGAAGTCAGAGCCTCTATCCCAAGGCTCCATACCAGCGACAGCCAGCGTGCAGCACTGGCTTAACATCCCGGCTGATCGTGGGAACAACAGGGGTCCAGGGAAACATGCCTGCTGTCTATATTAACTAAAGTATTTATTTCTTTACTCATCTCCAAAACTACTCTCTGGCAACCACTGATCTGTCCTCCATTTATAAAATACTATTATTTCCAAAATGTTTTATAAAGAGAGTCACACACAGTATTTAACCTTTTAGATGGATTTTTTTTCTCAGCATAATTTCTGGGTAGTTCATCCAATTTGTTGCCAGTTCCAATAGTCCATTCCTTTTCATCACTAAGTAGTATTCCATAGTATATGTATATATTCACCAGTTTATATAACCATTCATCTGTACAAAGACAGATGGGAGGGGGCCCAGGGATGTAGCTCTGCAACACAGCATCTGCCTGGCAAGCAGGAGGCCCTGAGTTCCAGTCCCAGTAAGGAAAAAAAAAAAAAACAGGCTGAGTCCAGTTTTTAGCTTTTATGACTAAACTACTGTGAACATTTGTGCACAGGTTTTTGTGTGAAAATGAGATTTCATTTTTCTGGGAGAAATGTCTGGGAGTGTAATTGCTGGGACATATGGCAGTTAGATGTTTTATTTTATTTTAAGATACTGCCTATTATGGCTTGTATCTAGGTATCCCCTCAAAGCCTCATGCACTCATAGGTGGGCTGTTGGAAGTAACCGGATCACGTGATACTAGGTCATAGTGTGTGATGTTGGATTCATCCACTGATTGGATTAGTACAGTTCTGGGTGTAGTTAAGTGGATTTACTGAGAACAGAAGACACCCTGTGTGTGAATGGCCCCAAGGCTTGTAGCCTGGGTAGAATAAGAAGGGTAAGCAGGGGAAGGTTCCTGCTTCCTGTCTGCCACAACCTGAAGTGTTTCTTCTCTGCCATGGCTCTCTGCCTTGGAGTAGCTGACGATGTACTGAAACCTCTACATTGTGAACTAAAATAAACTTTTCACCTTTGACTTTTGATGATATCGGGTATTTTGTCCCAGCAGTGAGAAAACAACTAAGATCCTGCCAAACTGTTTTGTTAGAGTATATAAAACCATTTTATATTCGCATCATCGGTGATCGGTAGAGTTTCTGCACATCCTTACAAGCATTTGATTTATCACTGATTTTAATTTTAGCCATTCTGATAGAGTGTGCCGTGATATCTCATGGTTGTTTTAATTTGCATTTCTCTAAAAGCTAATAATTTTGAACATCTTTTCACGAGATCGCTTGCTGTCACTGTATCCTCTTTAGGTCAGTACCTATTCACATAGTTGGCCTATTTTCTAGTTGTATTATTTGATTTATACTATGTAGGGTTTCTTTTCTTTTTCTTTGGCAGTGCTGAGGATTCAACCCAGAGCCTTGCACATGCTAGAGAAAGCACTCTATCATGAATCATATGCCTAAGTCTATCATTCCTTATAAATTCTTGATAGCAGGCATATGTTAAATATATGGTCTGAAAATATTTTCTCCAAATCTTATTGTCTTCCAATTTTTGTACGAGGATCTTTCTTACAGCAAAATTTTAAAAATTTTGATGAAATCTAGTTTATCAATTTTTCCTTGTATGTGTCATGTTTTGATGTTCATGAAGCCTAAGAATTTTTTGCTTGTCTCATGATCCTGAAGATTTCATACTGTTCTTTTCCTTAAAATTTTTAAAATTTTATAATTTACACTTTAATCAATAATCTAGTCAAAGTTACATTTTTATGTAGGTATGCAGTTTTGATTGAATTTTTTTCTTATTCAATTACTTTTTTATTCTCATTTAGGTTTATTGGTACATTTTAGGTATAGAAAATGATCACATTCATCATAGGGAATTTATACTTGTATATGATATAACTTGATTTTTTCCATTCCCCTAGCTTCCCTGAAATCCCTCTTCCTCTCCTCATTTACAAAGGTTATTTTTATTTTTTCCTTCTTTTTCCCTTCGTTTTTGTCTTTTACCTTCCTTTCTTTCTCCCTCTGTCCTCCCTAGTCCTTTTTCCCATTTGAACGTTTTCTTCCTATTTCACAGTATCTATTGTACATTTTAATCCTTATTTACAGTTTCACTTTCTCACACCAGAGAAACAATGAAGTATTTACGACGTGTGTGTCTGATTTATTTCACTTAAGAGTATGGTCTTAAGGTATATTCATCTACTTAGAAATGTCTCAGGTTTATCCTTCTTTATGGCTGAGTAGTACTCCACTGTATTAAAAAAAAGAAGCTATGTCTTCTTTAGCCATTCATCAGTTGATAGAAATTTGGGCTATTTCCAAGATCTAGCTAGCTACCACTTGTGGAAATCAATGTAGAGATTACTCAAAAACTAAACGTAGAGGTTCCATTCAACCCACCTATTCCTTTTCTTGGTATCTACCCAAAAGAATTAAAAACATCATACCAAAGCAATATATGCACACCCATGTGTATAGTGGCATAGTTTGTAATTCAGTTGCTTTTTCAATTGTTTAAGACCATGTTAAAAAGTCTACAATCCCCGCTTTGAATTTGTTTTGCCCCTTTGTGAAAAAGTAATTGAGCGCATTTCTGTATGTTCATTTCTGTGTTCTACGTGCTATTCCTTTGATTAATGTGTCTATCCCTCTGTCAATAATCTCGACTGTTATAATTGTATAGTCAGTCTTAATATAACAGTCAGTCTTCTAAATTTATTCTTTTTTTTTGTACCAGAAATCAAACTGAGGGCTCTGCGCTTGCTAAGCAGTTGCTGTGCCTCTGAGCTATGTCCCCAGCCCCATTTTCTTTGTTATTTTTAAAGATATTCTAAGGCATATGCCTTTGCATACACGTCTGAAGAATAAGCTTGTCTATATACAAAAATACCTTGCTAGAATTTTGATAAAAGTTGCACAAAGCCCATCGATGAATTTGGGGACAACTGCCATCCTTATTCAATTAAGTCTTCTAATCTAAGCACGTCTAATCTAAGTATGTCTCTCTCCATTTACTTAGTACTTTTTTTTTTCTGTACCAGGAATCAAAATCAGGACCTCATGCCTGCCAGGAAGGTGCTCTGCCACTGAGCTAAATCCCTGGCCCTACTTAGTACTTCTTAATTTCCAGTATTTTATAACTTTTAACGTACAGATTTCTTATGTGTTTTCCATGTTATTGTGCTAAAACTTGAAACCCAGTGTGATGGTACTGAGGTGATGGAGCCTTTATGAGGTACCACTTAGTGGAACATGATTATTTCCCAGGGCACCACCTCAAGGGAGGCTGATGTAGTTCTTGTGAGACACGGCTAGTTCTCAAGAGAATGGCTTGGTACACAGCAAGACCACACCGTGAGTGTGGCCCTCTGAGCACGCTGGGCTGCCTTGCCACTTCTCGCCACATTGCGATGTAGCCACTGAATTCTGTGCAGAGTACTAGCACCGCACTGCTTGGATTCTCCAGCAACTGGTTGCCTTGTGAACCAAATAACCCTTGTGTCTATGAAGTAGCCAGCCTTAAAAAAATGTATTATAGGAATACAAAATAGAATAAGACAATGAATATTTTGAGTATTTGATTTTCTTTGAAGAAATTGTTAATTCTATTTTGTTTTTAATTTTGAAGCCTTCATGTTCATTGTTAATATATAGAAATGATTGATATGTTTTAGTGTTGTTAATCTTGTAACCTGGGATCTTACTCAATTCCCATACAAATGCATAGGTTGTGGGAGGGGTGTCGTTCTTGTTGCTGTTTATTTTGTTTCCTCTTATTTTTTCTAGATACGTGGGGGTAGTATTTCTGTGTCCTGCTCTCTGCCAATAAAGTTTTACAACTTTTAAACAATATGCCTTGTATTCTTTTTTTCTGCCTTATTGCAGTAGTTAAAACATCTAGTACAGTTTTCATTCAGAGTGGTAGAAGTAGTAGTTGCCTTGTTCCCATTAAGTATAAGGTTAGTAGTAGGGCTTTTCTTGTCAGTACTTATTGTCAAATTCTGGTAATTTACCTCCTAATGTTCTGAAAATTTTTATCATAATTTTAGAATTTATCAGTTGCTTTTTCTGCATCAACTGATAGTGACCCTGTGGTTTTTCTTTAGCTTGTTGATGGATCTATGAGATGGATTGATTTTTAAATGTTTAACCAGACTTGCATACCTGGAATAAATGGCACTTGGTCATACCACATGATATTTAAATATATTGTTGAAGTTGGCTTGCTGATACTTTATGGGAGTTTTTGTCCCTATGTCTGTGGTTTTGTCCTCCTTGTTTCTGGCACCGTCTCTGGTTTTGTCATTAGGGTTAATGCTGGCTTCTAAGGTAAGCTGAAAAATGCCCTCCCGTGTTTTCAGGACGAGACCATGTGAAACCTTTGTTCACCTCTGCACTACCACCTGTGGTCCATCCCCAGGTGCCTTCTACCCGAAGCTCCAGGTCCCCGCCTCTGGCCTGTGGGGCAAACAGGCTTCCCCCACCAACGTTCTGCGTCTCTTGTTCTACTTCTGCTTACCTGCCTCTGTGCCTCTCAGTGAAAAGGAGGAGATTCAGGCACACAAAGAAGAAGCCCGCCTTCCCAGGTCACTTACTTCCAGGGAGGGTCCCAGTTCAGCCCACTTCCAAAGGAGGTCAAGCTCACCTGATGCCTGAAGGACTCCAGTGTGATCCAGGGAGAGGGCTAAACCTACCTCACCTGCCTTCTGTCGCTAGGTTGAAAGTCAGCTTCAGCGTGTAGGGCTTTCCTCTGTTGTGTGTCCGTAAGACAACCTGCCGGTGTGCACTGTTCTCGAGAGCAAGGGTCCCAAACCACGTTGTCCCCCGCTCACATTTCGTAGATCTCTTTTGGTTTCTTTTGCATCATTTCCAGGGGTTACAGTTGTGCTTAGTGGAGAGAAGCTGAAAAGATAGGCATACACCTTCTTTCCGGATTGGAAGTGACCTCACTTTTAATGATGGAAGCCCGGGACTCAGCCTGTTCCCGAAGGCTTAAATCACTTGAATTCTCCATAGAAGAACCAGAACTTAACCTAAAGAGGAGAAAGAACAGGCAACAGAGTCATACATCATTGGAGTTAACCCGAGGATGACACAGCACAAATAGTCAAAGAGGGAAAAAGGCCAACCATACAAAACAAAAAGTCCTTTTCTTTGTAACAGTTGCTGGCCAACTTATGTTTCTTCATAAACCTCTCTGCTTCATATGTTTCATGTAAGCAAAGTTTTTCATATCTAATGTTTCACTATATAGATTGTGAAAAAATTGTGAAACTTGGGGA
The DNA here is from genome assembly GCA_004027595.1 of Dinomys branickii. Lineage (NCBI taxonomy): Eukaryota > Metazoa > Chordata > Mammalia > Rodentia > Dinomyidae > Dinomys > Dinomys branickii. The sequence goes on from PVLD010015067.1 coordinate 25,140, forward strand.
GCAGTTACAGTGCTCAACCAACAGATTAAAGAAGGTGTTAGCACGAACTATTGGATATAGGACGTTTCATTATTCATCAGTCATAGATTAAATGAGGTATCAAGGGGGTGGTGAGAAGCAATAACCTGTATTTGTTCTTTATAATTATACCTTTTCTTTTTAATTGGCATTTATAGAAAAGACAAACAGTTCCTGAAGACATGGATTTTTTTCCTGTTCTGAAGATGAGCTATTTATTTCCATATACCCATTACTGATCAATATCTGCCTGTGAAAGTCAAATCAGATTCCATTTATTAAAATTTACTTATTGAATTTTCACTTAAATAGGCCAATATTTATCACTTGTGATTCTTAAAGAGAATAGTACATCCTCTGGCTGAGGTGGATTACCCCAAAATAATAGGGAACTTGATTTTGTATCCCAAGTTTAGTGTTCCTGAAACCAGTCTAGTTATAATATCAATGATCATATTTTTAGAATCCTTATTGGTGTATTCTTTATCATCAACTGCTAAGATTATCAAAGTTCTTCAGTGATGAATCGGTGCACTTCAGGGCCTCCATTCACAGTGACTCAATGTATCTCATGCTTCTGTTTGCAAGGAATGCCATAACACAGCGAAATCACTGTGATCAGTTTGCGAAGTTGTATTAGCCAATAATGGTTATAGTACACAATTCCATATGAAGCTAGTATAAGGAGTGATACATGCTAAACTCTCTAATCTTAGGGGGAACCATAATAATATTTCAGCTAATTCTCCCAAAACTTAAGAAGCAAACCTAAGTCATTACACAATCCAACTCAATTTTAAGTAGTATCACTGATGAGTATTACTGTCCTAAAGAAAATGTTCATAATAACAATAGTATTTTATGCTCTAAAAATAGCACTCTCCCACTCAGATAATACTGGGATCCACCACGAAAACTTAACTAGAAGTCTTGAAAGGGGGAAAAAAGCTTCTGGGTTATGAAAGACCTGCAGGTTCTTTTGATCTATATTAAATTAACTCTAGTAGAACATTTTAGAAGTTGTGCTATACTTTTCAGACTACTGTTTGAATCAAATGAATTTATATTTTTTAATATCAAGAGTAACACTAACCATTTTGTAAAACAGACAAAAGCCAGCTAACATCTAATGTTCACTATATACTACTTGTCAGTTTCTAAAGCCATGATTAATTGGCGTTTTTATTTATTTGTTTCAATTTTTGACATGAGGTCACACTATGTAGTTCAAGCTGGCCTTGAATTCACTATGTAGCCCAGGCTGACCTTGAATTCCCTGTGATTCTCCTGCCTCAGCTTCCCCAGTGCTGGGATTACAGGCGTACACCACCATATGCAGATAATTGGCTTATTTACTATAGTTAATATACTCAAATAACATCTTAATCAGTAAATATATTCAAACATTGACCTTTTAAGTGCTAGATAATCTAAGCTTATTGCAGATGCAATAATTCAGCCTCATATTTTCCTAATGACATTGAAGAAATCATTGGAAACAAATTAGTAGTGTGTGAACTCCTTAAAGCAGGGATCCAGTTGTATTTATCTTTATAGCCCTAGAGCTTAGTGTCATATCTAATAATAGTACAGTGGGTTTTTGGTAGATTTTGGTAATTTTTTAGAACAGAAATGCTCAAACTCATATACTAGGCTCTGTGCTAGACCATGAAATGTATGCATTGGCTAGCAATGTTTTGCTTACAAGAAACAGAAGACCTTACAGTACATGACTTAACAAAATTAGCACTGTTGCAAAACTCCCTACCCCACATCAAAATGTCACCTTATACGGTTTTGGCTGAAATTAGATCACATGCTCACAGAATGAAATGATTAGCTGAACCCATCAAAGCCAACTCTTAGAGCTGGATTGAATTTAATCCTTCCCAAACTGCTGCTGGTTGGGTAATATAGAATTTTCTTAGGAAACAAACAAGAGAATTGAATGCTTGGTAGGCAACCGAAGATAATGTTAGGTCCTGTTAGGCACAGAGAGTTCAATTTGTCCGAGGTGGAAAGAGGTTTAAAACTATACTCTAAAACTAGTGCTCTCTCCACTTTAAATTATATTGTAAAAAACTACCAGTGATAAAGTTAGAATCTGCACTGTTTCCAAAAACCCATTTGATCAAGTTCTGCTCCCCCAGCTTAATGCTATTGGGAGATGGTGGAAATTTTAAGAGGTGAGGCCTAGTGTGAAGTCTCCTAGTGTGACGAGTAACCATGGGACCCTGTCTATTCCTCTTCATCTCTATTTTTTGCATCCTGGACATGAGAGGAGTGGCTTGGCTCTACCATGTCCTCTTTTTTTTTTTTTAAACAGTCTCACCATGTAGTTAAGGCAAACCTTGAACTCACTATGTAGTCCAGGCTGTCCACAAATTTCTGGCAATCCTCCTGCCTCAGCCTCCTGGGTGCTGTGATTACACGTGTGCACCACCACATCCAGCTTTTACCATGTCGTCTTGTCATGATGTGTTGCTAAAGATCCAAAGCAACTGCGCCAACAGATCATGGGCTCCAACCTCTAAAAATGTTTATCAATTAATTATTTATTTTAGTGACAGAAAGCCAACTAACATAACTAGATATTACAAAACATTGTCCTTCTCCTAATTGTAGAAAACTAAAACTTTAATCCTAGAGAAAAAAGTGTGGCTTAAATAAAATATCTTCTCTTCCCTGTTTATTTCCTATGACCCATTGGAACCCTTTGCATCTCGCCTACACCAGCCCATTGCTTGCATATTCTGTGGCACTGGCCCACACTCCATAATTTTTATTTTAATCCCCATTCATTTAGGTGTTAAATAAAATAATTCTCCTTAATAAAATTATAGTGCATTATCTCTCCTAGGGATACTTGTAATTTGTATCATGGTACTTGCTGGACACAACCTCATGTGCTTCATTGCCCCCAACAGTCTCTCCAAAAGGAATCTCCAGCAGCGGGGATAGTAAGAGGTGGGTGCTGTGATTTATGTGCCCTCCAGAAGTTCTAGTGTGGAAACCTCAATTCCTCAGTGTAGCAGTGTTGGGAAGTGGGCTTTGTGGGAAAGTCTGCACCAGTGGAGCAGGGCCCTCACAAATGTTTAAGTCCTTCCTCATGTGAGTGTTCCTGCTCTCACAAGACTGGGTTAGTTATGTCAAAAGCAGGGTAATAGAAAGTAGGCCCACCTCTGTGTTATCTCTCTTTTACATGCATCTGCTTCCTTCTGCCTTCTGCCAGGAATTGAAGCAGCACCAGAACTGTGCTCCTCCAGCTTGCAAACGGTGGGCCAAAACAAGTGCATTTCTATATGAATTGCTCAGTGATAGATACATTGCTATAAACACAGAAAAGGGACTAGACCTGTGCATAAGAACTGTGCTGCACAGTAACCTATCCTAATCCCAAGAAAAAACTCTGAGAATGATGGTCCTTATTCCACGAATATTGTTATTATTCTTATTGTCCTTATTGCACGCATGAATGTGTGACTTTCCCTACTCCTTTTATACTAATAACTTCGAGCTACTTTTTATATTTAAAAGTTGGTTTCTGATTAATATTTTTATGACTATTGTTTAATTTTCAGATTGTTTTTCTGCTGCACTTATAAAATTATGCTCACTTAAAAATGATTTAGAGCTGGGCATGGTGGCTCACATCTGTAATCCCAGCACTCATGAGGCTGAGGCAGAAGAATTGCCACACGTTTGATCCTAGCCTGGGCTGCATCATAGTGAGTTCAATGCCACCCTGTCTCAAAAAACAAACAAAACAAAACAAAATTTACAGAATTCAAACTGCTTTTGAATGTGATTGTACCAATATCCACTGCCCTCCCACTCCAAAAAGAAACTGTTTCTCACTTATGAGTTTTGGCTTTTAAACACACAAGAACTAAAAATAGAAGAAAAATTAAGTACTGTATGGCTAAAATGCCTAAAAATTCATTATTTTTAAGAGAGACAAAATTTGGAATTTATCCATCATAATGGCTAATGGCTTCTTCCTTGTAGAAAGCCAAACTCAGTTAAAGCCTGAATTCCAGAAACTATGAGTTGAGTGCCGTACAGCCAGCTGAACCAAAGTGAAATATACTACCGGTCTGTATCTGGTCAGCCCCAGTCTGGACTGGTAAGCGCTGGATGTTTGGTTGCTCAGCACTCTTATGCCAATATTAGACTGTGGGCTCCAAGTGACTGACCCTGTCACTGCATGCGAGGTCTGTAAGGTCTATAAGCTTCACCAATATCTTCCCTGCTTTACAGTCACAAACATTTGCTGCTTTCATAGGAGACAGTCCTTCCCGCCCACCACCCACACGGAGAAATGCTGTTCTTTCAATATTCTGCACACTCCACTCCGCCACTACAGAGTCAACCCCGCACAGTAACTGTTAAAGTGCTTATTCTGTCTGCCTTAGACTCTGATGTATTAAATTCTGTTTCTTCATAATTGAAAGCAACACTGTATATATTTATAGGCCTTTTTATAAATTGGATCTAAGAAGACTTTTGGTGATCTTTGTCTTATAACAATGTCACAATTATTGAAATTTTCAGTAATTTTTATTTTTGGCAGGATGAGATTTCTTTAAAAAAAAAACTGGTACTATAAAAACCAGGGAATTTTAGATGTGGTTGGCAATTCACTTGGAAATGTCCATTTAAGCTGAAGTAAACCAACTGACAAGTGTGATTCTGTCTGCCAACATTTATAGAACATTCCCGTACTCTTAATGCGACAGCACACTGCGGGGGGAGGGGGGCGGGAATGTGGGGCTGTAGTCCCTAAGAACTCTGCTCCCTATTGTGGGCTACATGTGGAGTATTTCCTCCACCCACTCACAAGCAGACAGGGCCAGCCTGAAACAGCATTAGAATCAGGGAGTAGAAAGTGAGAGAATGTGTTATTAGCAGAAGCTCAGAGACTGGCTAAGGGTTTTTACATTTACACAGAAAGACAACCTGACACTAGTACATCTTTCTATGAATCATGTGTTCAAGTTTGACTTGATTTTAGAATCAAACCAGCAACCTTAGCTGGATTCATTTCACAGATAATATTAAAATGCTATTTTTTAAGTCAGATTTTTTTAAAGAAAGGCCATGTGAACATAAGGTTGCCTCTGTACCTTCTGTGAAACTAACACTTATTGAACACCTGCTGTGTGCCAGTCATAGTGCTAAGCAGAGGAAGGTAAGATAAAAACAAGAGCCTTACACTTAAAAAGCTCTATCTAGTGTGAAGGAAGTTCATTTTAACAAATAATAAACATATTATTTTAACAAATAATAAACATAGCATAACAAATTATATAGGTAGAAATACATTCTAGGAAGTACTGACCAACAAAGAAGAGAACTGTATTGGCTGGAATACACACTGTTGAGGATAATTAAATGGCACCAATGTTCAAGTGGTTAGATATGTATGAGTAGTGTCCTGTTAGGATACATTAGCCCTCTGTATAATCTTGTAACTCAGCAGTGTGGATCATGAGACCTCATTGTGCAAACCCTATGTATATTCTTCCTTACAATCAAGACCCCTTGGTACCTGCTGAGCTCTACCCTAAAATTAATTTTCTATTCAGTTAAGAAGGACTCTGATTCATTTACCATAAAGCATCCAACTTGTGAGAGTGGTCAGGGTGGCCATGGCTAGCAGGCACAGGAGGAGAAGCAGAGTGCTAGACACGCTGAAACACTGAGAATAGTCAGATACAGAAAGTACATTTACATACAGAAAGTACATTACTCTATAGAGTGCTCATTACATTGTCATCTGGCTTACAGGACTTTAATTGAGACTCAGATAGGAGTAGTAACCTATCCAAGATCACACAGGTAGTGTTAGACCTGAGATTTTAACATAATTTTCCTTACTTCATAGGAGAAAGGAGCCTATTCTAAATTGTCAGGTGGAGAATTATTTTACAAGAGAATGGGATTTCATCCTGTTTCTTAACCTAGGTGGTGGGTACATTGGACATCATTATTTTACATTTCTTTAAATCTTACATATAATATCATTAGGATTTTATATCTATTCAATATTTACTAAAACAAATTTAAAGAATACAATTAAGTGGGAATACTGAATGAGGAGAACAGTATAAAGAAATGTTTCTGAATTTTAAAAAGCAAGAAAAAATTGGCAGACAGTCAGTTGGCATCAGCAGCATCCCACCAGGAAGACTGAAAGCATGCCCACAGAAAAAGCATGGTGCTAGGGAATTTGTAGGCGTAGCACCACGGGGAAGTTCACTGTAGGGAACAGGACAGCGGGCACACCCTGGATGCTCAGGAAAGCACCCAAACCTCTGGTAGGAATGAGGGAGTAGAAAGAAACAAAGCAAGTACCACTCCAACTCAGATCCAGAAGATAAGAAAAGTTTCTGGTCACTAGCACTGAGGAGATTGTATGTGAAGAACACAGCAGAAAAGAACTAAGCCAGAAGGCATAGTCGAATCAAAGAGGTGCTTCTCAGTACACCAGAGCAGCTGAACTAGTTTTTACACGCTTTTTAGGAGGTGAGTCTCTAATAGGGTTGGGAAAGGGCTGAGGAGTGTCAAGAGTATATAGGAAAGGGGGGAGTAGAAGGGACAGTCTATAACCCAAGACTTGAACTGTCTGGATAAGAATATCTTTATATTATTTTTTCTACCCATCATCTAGTAGTAGATAATTTATCAGCTTCTCTCTGAGCCCTTTCCCCATCTTCCAAGAATATAGGTAGAGTGTATATCAACATGTCTTGCCAAGCTTAAGTCCAGGATGCTAGCAAAATCAGTTATACTCTCTCTCCCAGAACTAGAATTCAAAAGAAGGGGTGGAAAATATTTGATGTTGTTTCACTTCTGAGTCTAGACCTCAGTGAACACTTAGATTGCCAAAGCTGGTCTAGTTCCTGTGCTTTCTGAAGACTGGACCTTCAGTATTTTCAGGATTCTGGAAATATCCATGTCCTTCGTGTATTGTTTCCTTCAGTTAGATTCGCTGAGGTCATTTCTCTTGCTTGCAACCAAAATGCTCTTAGTGACTCAGTATTCAAAGGACAGCCAGATTTCAGTTCTTTCAAAATCAGCCTTTCAAAAGGTAGAGTAGTCAGAATCAATCTCCCTGAGTCTGCAGTTTGTGGAGCCCTAAAGAGCTGCCCTCTGTCTGCAGAATCCTTTTTCTCCAGAACCTACAGAGTCAAGCCCAACCTAGTCTCCTCCCACCCACTCCCATTCTCTAGTCTGATAGCTAATGAATACATTTTCTTAAGCTCCAAAGTATTTAAAACATAACCTAGTTCTCTGTGATTTCTGTAAAATTTAAAAATTCATGTTTAATGTCTGAAAGAAATGTCAGGTCTAAAAGAAATACACTATAATGAAAAGAAAGTATTGTGTTATGTTTCTGTTCTGTAAGAATCTTTTCAGTATATGTCTTATACTGAGGCACCACTTTGAAGATAATGATAGCTGGCATATTCTCTTATTATTTTGTTATGAAATTTGATTCTATTTTTTCACAAAATAAACAACACTAAAAAAACAAAATTTTTAACATTGAAATGGAGTAAAAGTAGCGTAGACAGGCGTATATTTTTACTTTAAATTAAATCAAGCTAAGCATAACCACTTTTTATTAGAGATGTGACCCACCAAAATGACACTTTTCCTTCTTCAACAACTAAAGAGGGAACCAAACAATTTTAGTTCAAGGTTTGAAAGATTTCTTAAAAGCACACTATTTGCAAATTTATAGACTTGAAAGGCATGAAGTTTTTTTCTAGGTCTTTGATTCAGTCTTAACATATTTCATTATAAAAACTCAGAGATCCATAAATGGAGAAGATAGAACAATGGTCCTTAAATGACAAAGAGGTAACTGAAGTTATTTTCATAGACTTTTTCACTAGCAATCAATATGGTATTGATTTTCTATTCTTGTTTCTGTTGCAGTAACGTCCTTGGCTTGAAATTCAACCTAAGCTCGGAAATATTAGCAAATAGAACCATTCCAATCTGTGGACATGAAAAGAGAAAATAGTGAAAACCTAGATATTCTTCAGATGTGAAAATAATTGTCTGCTCTCAGCTAATTCTTATGATCAGAAGATAGTATCAAAGCTAAAAGCAGACCTAGTGCAAATTTCTAGGCTTTATGCTGTTCCATAGCTAAAGTCTAGACCTGTATTTTAGACAGACAGGAGCACCTTTAATCATGGGGAGGGTTGGGCAAGTGTATCTGGGTCTGCACGGACTCATCTCATCGCTACTGCAAAATCTACTTAAAGTCCCTCCCCTGCTGACTATGAATCAATAGCATTATCTGAGTACATGAGGAAAAACAGAATCTCATTCAAATTTAAAAGGAATTGATCAAATTGGGAAATTTTAACTTATTGTACATTAAAGTACAGACTATTGTAGAAGCTCTGAGAAAATCCATTCCAGAATGAAATGTAAAATTTTGTATGTTGAGAGGCCTATGGTGAGTAATTTATAGATAAAGATCAAACATCAAATTTTCAACTGGGAAAACTGGATTCTAAATAAAGAAAACATCAAATTGCAGTTTTGTTTGATAAATATAATAGGAATAGCTTTGAAAAAAATCCAATAGAAATGACTTCCAAAGGACAAATCTATGCTTTCCCAACTTTGTAGAATTGTTTTCCATTGTCATTAAACAAATCCAAGATGCACAAAAAAGCAGACATGGTAGAGGCTGAACTGTGTTTGCCTGTAAGTCACACGGTGGTTGTAAGGTTGCTGCTTTTCAATATTTCTTTTCTTTGGCATCTTTTTAAGCATATTTTTTCTGGGGTTCATTTATTGTCTGACAGGTCCAAAGGAAAGCCACAATGATTTGATATCAAAAGTAGTAAGAAGGGTCATTTAAGTAATTTTTTTACTGGAATCAAACTCAGGACCTTGCACTTGCCAGGCAGGTGCTGTGCTACTGATCTATATCCCTGGCCCCATTTAAGCAATTTTTAAAGGACAGTTTAAAGTGGTAATACGAAAATACTGGTTTTCTAGAGTGCAACATTTGGGCCGTGGGCAGCACTCCTATTCACAAAGAAACCTCTTGCAGTCACATAGGAAATGAGTACCTTGTTGCAACTAAGAGAGATTTCCATGACACCAAGGGACTAAAATTCAATTTGGCATATGAAAAGTATAGTTAATCTCATTAGAGAATGAGCACCATGACCACAGCCATACTGAAATCTGCAGCTACCACATTGGTAACTCCCTTTATCCCAGAATTCTTGGTAAGCTCCTCTTTCTAGAATCTTTTACACTGATAATACAATGATTTCCTGACTACACCTACACAAATTTCCTCTGCCAAACCATGGAATAAGCCTAATAGATCTTCTCCCTTTACCCACTTCTCTTGCAAACAGGAAAAACAAAAACAAAAGCAAAAATCACCTTAAAGATTGTAAACATATAAATATTAGCAAGTAAAACAGCCTCTGTCAAGGGCATGGAAAAAGAAACTGGGACAGTAAAAGCCTAGGTATACTTCAGACATCTAGCTAGATATGTAACTCTCTCCTGTCTGATAATTCTACTGTTTCAAAAATAGTACCACAATTGCTCAAGCCAAGTGTAGACCCAGCTCTCCTCCCTTTACCCCACTTTTGCTAGCCAGAAAAGGAAAAACCCCTTAAACTGTACAAGCATACAAATTTCTGTTAACTACATTAACTGTTCTCTAACATTTCTGATACATAATCATTCAGATATACGTCCTTGCTGGCATTTTATAAACTCATAGACTAATGGAGCTTAAAGTTACTTTATAGTTCACATAAAGTAATCCTTCACTTAGTGAGAAAAGAATTCTATCCTAGAGCTAGAGGATTGACCCTTGTTCCCTTTTCTTCCACAGCATGGAAATGATTGGTTTTGTATTTTGGTTTTACCATATTTGCTATTCAACTGGCATTGACATAGTCTCTTCATACATACCAGAGTTGTTCATTTGTTTCAAGTGATTAGAAAAAGGGCTTACTTAGCTCTGAAAGCACACAATTAACTCCGAAGATTGCACATGATAATAATTAGATATCAAAAATATAACTGAAAGTGCTATTGTACAGTCTCCCTTGTAGACATAAGGTTGATTTCACTGAACCAAATGGCCCCACATTGTATTTCCAGACATTCTAAAAAATACCATGCTATGAAGTAAATAGGGTACCTATTGGGGATCTAGATAGTCCAACATTCTGTATGAAGAATCATTTGATTCCAAAAACTAAAATACTGGCAAGATGAATGGATGTTGGAGACTTCTGAGAACCCACTTGTGTAATAATGCAAAAATCTATGATTGACTCTGAAATCCTCAATCTTAAAGACAATAAAATCATGCTATTACAATAATAAGGTATGCTACACTGCCAAGGTAGCCAAATTTAATCAAATTGTCATCTCTGGTCACCTGCAATGACTACTTATTAAAGACAAGACTGTGGGCAGCCTGATGACTAATGAAATAAGAAAATTGAGCATGAATACAGTGATTGTATGTTCAATTTCTCTAATATTTTATGTTTTTTATCCCAGCCTAATTTTGTTAGTATCCTTTTTTCTCTAGAAAGAGGAGATCAAGGAAAACTGTGGAACTCGTGTCATTTGTTATCAGTAGCTTAAAGTTAAAAAATGACAACAGACTTACTTTAAAAACAATTAAAAAATGTTTTCTCTCTTAGGCTACTGGGTTAAAATACCCAGAATTGAAACTTAAAATTTAACCCAACACATTCATGAATATGTTAATTGAATTCACATCTTTTTGAGGACTCTTGTATGAAAATTTTAGCAGTTATTGGTTTCTACTGGGTTCTGGAAAAGAATGAATGCAGGATTTGTCATAATATTAGACATTTTATAGGACACTTGTGATTACTCAATACACTCATAAACATGTGGTTACAATGAGATAAATTTAACTATGCATTGGTTGTATTAGATTGATTTCCTCTAACCAACACTGGTCTGGTTGTTGTGACCGGTAGTAACCAGACATAAACCTTTGATATAGTACTCCAGGAGGATCAGAAAGTCCTTGGTATCAGGCTGGTTACATTTCTTCATGAAAGGGAAGTTTTTGTCATTATTGAAATAGACATTTATTTTGGATTTGAAATTGACTTTCCTAATTGCCACATATCTGCACTCCCCACCACTTATAGATTTAATTAACATTTCATCCGTTAGCAACCTCGCTTTGATCTATTTGCTTTTTAATAAAATGCAATATTAATGTTCATGGAATCACAAGCATCAAATGTCCCATCGCTTGAAAGTAGTTTGCCTTCATAGATTAGCGGAATGCTTATTGAGTGTTCAGTTGTGTAGTTTAGGAAATAATATCTTGAGAATCTGGGGTGCTACTCTCTAAATGCAGTTTGTACTCCTGAATGAGTTTACTTTTTTGTACTATAATAAAATAGCCAAGACAGGTTGACTATATAAAGAAAAGAGGTTCATAGATAATCCTTTATGTTTTGTTTTCTGTTTGGGGGGAGATTTTTAGCTCACATTTCTAGAGTTAAAGGGCACAGTGCTTTTATTAGCTTGGCTCTGGTGATAATTGATGATGTCATGATGGTGGCAGTATATGATGGAAGAAAATACCACATTGCAAAACAGGAAGCCAGAGCACAGGAAAGGGCTCTCCATGCCTCATAAACTGGGCTCCATCTCTGAAGGGTTCCACCTCCCTTCACAGTCATAGTGAAGACCAAGTTTCCAACACATGAACCCTTTGAGAGTAACCTCAGAAAAAATTGAAACCATAGTTTTCTATGTGTGAGCACCAAGGCTCATGCCCATCTCCCAGTGAAAAAAGTACTCATTTCATTTCCAATAGTCTCAGTGTCTCATTCCATCCAGTAATATTCAAAAGTCCAAATGCAAAATTGCCTCTGAGATACAGGCAAACTCCTTCAGCTGTAAGCCCCTGTAAAATCAAAACAAATTACATACTTCCAAGATATAATAGTGAGATAAGGATAGAATAAACATTCCTGTTCCAAAGGAAAGGAATCTGGAAATAGAAGTAATCAGCCAAAACCTAGCATGGAAGACATTAAATCCTTTTTAGTCAGCTTTCCATTCGTGGAACAAAATGTCTGAGATAATTGACTTATAAAGAGAAATCTTCCTTTTGGCTCCCAGCATTTGGAAGTCCCAGCCTGTGATCCACTCCCTGTTATTCTGGGGCTGTGCAAAGGCAGTGCACCACAGCCAGAGTGCTTGGCAGATCAAAGCTCTTCACTGCACATACAGAAAGAGGGGCCAGCCTCCAGTAACCTATGGACCCACCATCAGACTAAGGGACAGTCTCCGTTTGGCTGAATTCTTGAGGACAAATTTAGGCCATATCCAAACTATTATAGTTTTGAACCAGAGTTTGGGGTTCTTTACCCACAGTATCTTAGCACAGAGTACTGTATCAAAATACCTTAGAATGGGTAAATATATAAACAACAAAAATTAGTTTACATATCTCACAGACTTGGAGGCTGAGAGGTCTAAGACCAAAGTGCCAGCAGTTTAGGACCTGGTGAGAGCTCCTGCTCTGCATTTAAGTCCCCTTCTTACCTTGTCCTCACATGGGGGTGTCTCCTGACCATGCACACCTTTGGATATATTGCACTTTTCCTTCTGTATATACTCCCCAAAGCACGCTGGAACTTGTCTTTATAAATCTGGAGAAATCAATTTAGATAAAAATGGAGAATGAGAAGCATTTGCTAATTCTTTTAAGATAAATCTTTCAAATAAATGCACCATGACTGATTCTCCAACATCCCCATATTTGCAAAGAAAAAAGTTCTCATGAATAGTCTTGGTCACATGTCTGAATAAAACTTTCCAGGAGCGTTGAGTGGTATATTTGACTCCTGAAGCTTCTCTAATGTGTGAGATTATACAATGCGGAATATGGCTGAAACAACTGAGATGCTGAAAGCTTTCCTCCATCACACATAAAGATGACAATTAAAAAACTGTCAAATGTCATTATAATCAATGTGATCTATTTATAAAATAATAGTGTATGAGTAAAAGAAAAAGAAAAATCTTTTAAAAATAATTCTATGCAAAGTTTAGATTTCAAGCAGATTTCTTTCAACACAAAATAATTCAATTATTGAATTTTGACAGTTTTAACTTTTGAGGGAAGAATATATAATACTGGTAAGTGCAATAACAAGTTGATTGTCACAGTTCCGTAGAGTAGTGGAGGTGACTAATTATATAACTTCCTGGATGATTCCTCTTAAATTATCCTAGGAGAGGTCACTTATCCAGATGCCACTCAAGGGATTGAGATGTGCTGCAAGTGTTGCCTGCAGGTGCCAGGGAGGAGTTAGAGGCTGAGCAGATAAAGAGTAAGTGTTTGCCCTATGCAGTCAGAAGCAACATAACCAAAGGGATGAGTACAAATTGTGGGGAAATGATTCCAGAGAGAAAAAAAGATCTGAAGTCAGGCATTAGGGAAGCAGTAATAAATATGAAAGTGGAAGGCTGAGAGGGAAAATTTTTGTCCTAGTGTCCACAAAAGATGCAAGAGTGCTCGATGCATAGATGCTAGGTGCGAACAGTCTAGAAAATGGTAAGAGGTAATGCAGACCAGGAACAAATCAGAAATTCCTAGACAAGAGCTGAGAGGGTGAGTTGCAAAGAGTAACTATGATGTTTGAGCAGCTAGGTTTCAGCCCAGTAAGCAGCTCCGGGGAAACCTCCACAGCAGCGGACTCAAACAGGCTTTTGCCTGTACCCATGGAAGAGCTGCTGGACGCAGAGTTCCACTTCCGGGGCGGGGACTCCCGTAGTGGCTTCTGGGTCACAGTGCTACTTTTGGCTGCAAAGCAGAAAGGTAATCCCCTCTGTCTCATAGAGTTACCTGAGTACTCCCAGCACTTCTTCCACTTTTACTTGGAGGCAAAACTGAGCAGCTTATATATAAAGGGTCCTCCTGAACATGCCATGCTGTTTGTTCTCCTAGAACATGTTTGGAAAATTAGAAATTGTTCTATGGCACATAATCGGCCTGCCTTTGGTTTGCATGGTTGGAAAACCTTTTTTTCTCTTCAAAATTCTCAAGAAAAAGAATTATATAAATAATGGTATTTTTATTAGCGCAAAATTCCAACAAATCACAGAGATCCATACTTCAAACAAATGAGTGCTATTGTTTGGATGTTTTTAAACATAACATTCTAAACAAAATTCAGTAATAACTTTCAGTAGATGTTATCATAACTAAAAGCCGTAATCATTTTTAAGTGGTTTCTAAATTCTAATGTATCTTACATTTTCTAGGTAGCTATCAATACATAAAATCCTTTCTTTCCCAATTGTTTAATTCCTAGTAAATCCAAAACTACTGGGATTGAATCAATATTTCCAAGTTGTGGTTTTATTTTTTTAAACACATTCTTAATAAGGTTACCTAAGGTAAATGTATACTATGCCAAAACAAAAGTAAAGGAATCAACTTACTGAAATTGCATTACATCTAAAACACATCACCTGTTTCTAAACATATGCAAATTTTAAAAGTTGAAAATTAATTTTTAACATAAGGATTGATATTTTTATTTAATCCATCAAAACCTACTATCAAAGAACAAGAAAAACATACCTTGCCCTTATGGATCTGCTTGAGTTCTCAAGTTTATTCTTTTCTTTCTGGTTGCTTGACTCTCGGGTTTATTTACACCCTTCCTTCTTTCCTCCCTCCCTCCGTCCCTCCCTCCCTCCCTCCTTCCCTCCCTTCCTTCCTTCCTTCCTCTCCAGATAGGCACATGGGTGAAAGTGTTAAGCAGTGACAATGCTTCACACTCACAGCTGTGTGTCCTCCTTTCCTCCTCTGGGGACAGCCGCCCTCACCACGTTTTTGTATGTCCAGACAGACCTTCCAATGCGCAGGCATTAACTTGTATTTTACACAAACAGGAACATTCTATTTTGTGTCTTATTTTTTAAAGTTAATATATTGGGAGTACTTTTCTATATCAGCCTCATTCTTTTTTTAAAAACATTTTTAATGAATGTGTATCAACCCACAGTTTACTTAAATAATTCACTATTATGTTAGTCAAGATAAGCTATGTTATGCTGCAGAAGCAAATGACCTCACAAATCTCAGTGGTTTATTTCTTGCTTACAAGATGTCTGTTGAGGTTCTGGGCAAGTCTCCAAGGCAAATGCCTTCCATGTGGCTGCACAGTGATTATTTGTTAGCAGCTCTATCATCCTATAGCCATGCCATCTGGAGCAAGTGGCCTCCCTAGCTGATAAGGAAAGGAAGAGAGAGTTTTGGCACAGAAGGAAACCCACATTGCTTCAGCTTAAAAGACACACACATGCGTGCACACGCACACACACACGCACACACATACTTCTTGCGATCCATTAATCAGAACTAGTCTCTTGGTTTCTCCTAACAGGTGGAGAGTAGAAAAGTAAAATACTCCTACATGCCTAAAGGAGAGGAGAGTTGACCATGCAAACAATAACAATCTTTTAAAACTATATTTGAAACCATATTGTTAGTGTAGATCTTCTTGAGGTGTTACTTCACATATCTTAGTGAAAGATATGGTTAACTAATGAGCATGAATATAGTACTCACATTCATTGATAGCATATCTAATCAATGAACATCATTTTGTAAGTATAAAATAGCATAGTAAGAAAGCACCATCAGAAGTTATGCCTGAACTATTGCTCCCATTTTAATAAAAAATAAACATAGAAGAAAAATGGCAAATATTTGAGGAATCGTTTTGGTACTAGTTTGGTTTATGAGTAAGTTATTGACCCTTTGGTTCAACAACAAGAAAGATGAGTTAACACATCCATACTTAAAGCAACATTATTCACAACATTCGGAAGGTGAAACAATGTAAATGTCCATCAGCAGATGAATGGATAGGCAAATTATGGTAAATATAGACAATTGAAATTCTGACACATGGTACAAATGAATGAAGCTGGGGACATTGTGAGATAAGCTAGTCATAAAAGACAAATGCGTATGATTCCACTTATATGAAATATCTAGGGTAGTCAAATTCAAAGGTAGAAAATACAGTGGTTGTTGCTAGTAGCTGCAAGAAGGGAGAAATAGGAAGCTGTTTAATAGGTGTGAGGCTGAGTTTTACAGGATGAAAGGAGTCCTGGAGATGGAAGGCTGCATAGCAGTGTGAATGTATCTAATGCACTATATGCTTAACATGGTTAAAATGGTAAAACTTATGTTAGGTATATTTCACCACAACAGAAACCCAAGTGAGTAATCATCTTTAGAAAATAGCCACAAAAATCTATGAGGAAACTGTATTGCCCTGATTCCAGAAGCAGTTGACATGAGGAAAATGAACTAGCCAGCTAGAAAGAGGGAAGGCTGTAGTG
Organism: Dinomys branickii; assembly: GCA_004027595.1. NCBI lineage: Eukaryota > Metazoa > Chordata > Mammalia > Rodentia > Dinomyidae > Dinomys > Dinomys branickii. The sequence continues at coordinate 41,595 of PVLD010015067.1, forward strand.
CAAGAATAAGATAATCAATGAATCAATGATTTATGGTATAAACCAGTTTTCAGTGGTGACAGATCCAGTGTGCGGCTGAGGGAGCAGGTGGCTGATGTGGAGCAGAGGGAAAGCTAATAAACTATGTGCATGTGAAAGAACAGAGGCCAGAATGCTGGCTGGAACACCCTCATGAGGGTCTAAATCACCCATGAGGGCGCCTGCATTTGAAATGAAGAGGAAGCCTAAGAAAGGGAGCAAATTCTGTAAGCGACTAGTCAGCGAACTTCACCTTATTTGATTAGCATTCCTAGATTGTTTTAGCTTCTAGATACGCAGCATACACCAGACGAGCTCACAAAAGGTGGCATGTAGAGATGAAAATATCAGTTAGCTAGCTAAGAAGAGAAATTTAGCCATTCCATGAACTGTTCAAGTCTGCAAGACCAGCACATTCTTCCCTGTGGGAAATCTGCGTGGGAAAGCATATTACAGTCAGAGCTATTTAGTGACTGTGGAACCGAACAGGGTGGTGATGAGGAGAGGGGTTGCAGTGCTTCAGTGCCTATTGACATCATTCTATAGTAATTTGATTTATCGACCTCCACAGTAAGGTCACATGCCACAGAAACCCAAGGGCAGTCTTAGGGCTTAGGCACCTTCTCCTCCACTCAACGTGCTGAGTAGGTATTGCCAAGTTTTCTTCCTTTTTACTAGGCACACATGCTGACTATCCAACTTTAATGGATCCAGATTTTCATTATGGGAATAACAGCATCACTTCCCATGTAACCAGATGTAATACTACTAAGACGTTCAGCTTTGCAAGATATGTGGGCATTTGCTATACACTGAATATTTATATCTTCCTCCCCAAATTTTTATGTTGAAACCCTAAATTTCCAGTGTGATGGTGTTGGGGGGGCCTTGACAAGCAATTAGATTTAGGTTATTTCATGAAAGTGGAAACCCTATGACCTGATTTATGCTCTTATAAAAGGGACAGTAATCTCATTTCAGCCTGAAGAATGGGAGCAGGATGGTAAAAAAGATGTTAGCCATTAACCTCATGGCCACTGTAATCTCTTTCTCTCAGTGGCTCTCTCTTGTTTTGCAGGGGGTACTTTATGTACTATTTAGTTGGCCCACACTCATTCTGCATATTTGTTTTTATAACTTTAATACATGTAAAACTTTGCTACCTTTAACAAGAAGAATATTTAAAATTTAAAAAGGAGATACACAATCTCTCTGAAGACATGCATCAAGATGTACATGTGAGGAAGTAATCAGGGGGAGACCCTTTACCAAGCATCGAACCATGAGGGCACCCTGCTTTCTGTCTTCCAGCCTCAGAAACACGAGAAAGAGAAGTTTCTTGTTTAAGCTATACAGTGTGTGGCATTTGACATAGCACACACATGAACACAGCATTTTTCTGGTGTCACTCTTTGGTATCAATTTTAGTAGACTTTAAGTACCTATGTGTTTGTCTGCCTTATAACAACTATTATTTTCTTTTTCTGTGGCTACAATCATTGCTACTATTATTTTCCATCAAACTCAGATTCTTAAAATGTCTGATGCTCCGACTGCCCCCTTGATCCTACTTATTTAATTATTTTTCACATTCATTTCCATGAATCTTTGAAGCAAAAGGTACTTCTATTTGTACATTATGTACTGAGATCCTGTGAGTCCTGCGCTAATCTGTGTCCATCATGGAGAGACTTGAGGTCCTTAAAGAATGATTAATGATCACTCTAAAGAAAATGGGTTCTTAGTCTCAGCTCTAGAGAAGGCGCCACCAATTGGATTTTACTCAGGCATCTATTCAGCTTTGAAGGACCATTTTATCTTGCTGCATCTTCCTTTGTGTTGGGTATTTACAGAGGATTAACACCTTCCAGTCTCTTGAGAACATTGTAGCATAGTATCACATTAGGAAGAAAATCCGTGGTGTCCTAAGCATAAAATGGCTCTTCATTTATCCTTTCTACCTCCAAAATTTCAATTCCTTTTCCTTTTATTATGGATAGCTTGTTAGCCATTATGCATACATTTGGAAGGGAGTATTGGTATGTACTATCCCAAGTCATTTACCTTTTGGTTTTTAAGGTTAAAAATAATCTTTTCCTTAGAAAAACTTTGTAGGTCTATATCCATTTCTACACCTATATCATCTCTATATCATCAGTATCATCTATATCAGGTATACATCTATACCTACATGTCTGCTTGTCTATGAGGAGGTTTCCAGAGATTATTGGATGATTGCCATGTAATATGGCAAACTGAAAGAAAAGACCCTAATTGTGGGTCACAGCATCTAAGTGGATGGGGCCCACATAGAGCAAAAATGGAAATAGAAGGGAACCTGCTAATATAGTGCACTCTCTGCTTCCAGGCTGTTGTGAAGTTAGCAGCTTTCCTGTGCGACATCCTTTTGCCATGTTTTGGCCGTACACAGACCTCAAAGCAAAGAAGCCAACGTATGCTGGACTGGATCCTCTGAAACCACAGCCAAAACAAACATTTCCTCCTCTCAGTTGCTTTACTCAGGTCTTTTGTCACAGCAACAGACATCTGACTAACATACCTTTTTATCTGTGGTTGTGTCTCTTTTTAGACTTTCGTTATCTGTGAGTAAATAGTTTTTAATATATGTAACCATATGTATTGTACATATAAGTGGGTAGTTTATTTTTGACTGTATTGTGAATATTTTTCTATGTTGATACACAAAGATGTATATGTTTTTATTTTTTAAGTCTGTTGAATTTATTATTATAAATAAATATATCATAATTTATTTAATATTGCTCAGTTAATGGATATCAAAATTTTTCCCAGTATTTTCTATAACAAATAACTCTGTATCATCATCATACATATACTTTTCACAGTTCACTCTCTGAGATAAATTTCAAAAGTTAGAATTTATTACCAGGAAATAATTTTAATACCTAAGGGCATGTGGCACAAAGTTTTTCTGACTCATTCTCTGACTATGAGTGCTGATTTTCCCATACTTTCATCAAAGCTAGCCATTATTACTCTTGTCTTTTTCTGCTAAAGAGCCAAAATTGATAATAATTTGAGCTTACACTTGCATGTGTTCCTTGGCATTCTGGAACCATTAAGAAAAATAAGCCACAGGATGGAGACAGCTTAGTCACATCTGGACATTGTCAGTTTCTCCACCTCAGCATCTGCTGTCTTCTTCCGCCTTCATGGCTGGAGGAAATATCATCTCTGAGACTGAACCAGAGCACCAGCCCTTTTCTTTCCAAATTTAATATCACCAACTCATGCACACTTATTTTTGAAACCTGGCAGTTTCCCCTAGTCTATAGGCCTAACCACAAAGTAAAACAGCCTCCTCTTGAGATGGATCTTACATCTAGGTTTCTATGGGTCCAGTTAAGGTCATATTTATCCATTCCTGAGGCTTGGTTTTAGTTTTGTGAGGCTTAGTTTCTGAAGCTTAGTGCTCTCCTCAGCCTCCCCTTCAAACTAAACTATGCAGCCTGTGACACATACCCCTCTCATCGCATACGTCCCTCTTGGGATAGGGAGGAATCTTTTTCAAGTGTTAAGTGTACGATACCTAACCACAGTGTTTCCTGACAGAAATTCCATTTCTTTAGTTTCTCTGCATCTTTGCAAATGCACCTTTCTTTTTTTGTCCTCTCTGTGGTAATATTCAGATGCGTCCTAAATACCCACCTCCATGAACTCATACCTTCCTGGAGTAACACCATCTTTTCTTCCCTTTCAGAACCTAATACAAGAGATTAATATGTTCTTAATAACTCCTCTTCTTATATTCATGCCTCAATACTACCCATTCAGACTTCTCTCTACGTACCTCAACATGACTACTCCACATATTGAATAACCTCCTTAAAATGTCAGAAGTATGTTTTGTTTAGTTTTGCATTTTTAAACAATAGTCCATTGTATAAAATGTTTCTCTGTTATTAGAAAAACAGCCCATATCCTCAGCATGATTAACAAAGGCAATCAGCTACATCTTACGCTTGTGTTTCTGATCTCTTAATAGATCAAGTGTTTGTAATCTCCACAGACGTGCTCTTACCCATGCTCTTGACTGAAGCTCTATCTACACATACTGTGTACATCTTTTCCTGGATGCCTCCTATGTACCTTACTTTAAATGCAGTCAGGTCCCTCTCTTATATAATTTTACTGTACCCTATATTTATCATTCACTTGTCATAAAATTAATTATTAGCATAGTTACTTAAGGGATTTCTTCTCCAACAAGTTACAAATTGTATCAGGCAGGAGACTGTGTCTATCAGACTTTGAAGATAATGGGAAATATTTTGGAATAATCAGGGTGAATGTTAGAGAGTTGAATGAGTAACATAAATATCTGTGTAGAGTACGGGAGGGCTGAGGCTAACAGACATGAATATATGGCAGCGTTACCCTGCACCGTGTCAGAGTCTCTTCAGCAAACTGTAGCAGGATGAGTGAATTTGGTAAAGGCAGACAAGACTCTAGATTCTTTTGGGGTTAGTAACAGGCCAGGAAGTATGACAGAAGAACAAATGGACAAAGTAGTTTAGGGTACTGAGAAGAGAATATTGATATAGTAAAGGGCAGTAACTAATTTATATTTTTGAAAAAGTGAATTCAAAGGATTGACAGGTAAAAGGTAAAAGGGCTGGAGATCTATGAAGCTTTGAAATCTGGTAAGATTATAATTAAGAAGAAAATGAAAAACGAGGACTATTTGAGCATAGCACAGAATACTTAAATTGGCCATTCTGAAGGTAGAATATTGCCAAGGATGTAACTCAGCAGCACAAGCGCCTAAGGTCCTAAGTTCAATTCCTGGTACAAAAAAAAAAAAAGCATAATGAAGGTAGAACATTTCCTATGGACTGAGTTCCAAGCAGTGAACAGGGAAGTGGGTGGCTGAGGTGGGATGGTAGAGGTCATGGGAAATGTGTGAGACAGTTATCGGGCCATTCAAGACACCAAATCATTGCAGATGATAGCCTAACACAGGAAACAGAAGAGTAAGTTACACTGCAGGAACTTCAGACAATGAGAGAGGACACTGGACACACAGTTGTGGAGATTTCTACAGTAGGTACTATAAAAGCATATGAGACTGGCCAAAGAGAGCTCAGGGCATGAGAAAATAAAAGAAGACCACCCATATTTGCCAAGCAAAGAAAAGAAATCCAATCCCTTAAAAGTACAGCCCAACAGGGGTGGGGAAAAACACAAGAAAACATAGCCAGATACGGATGAGAAAACATAATTCAAACATTTTAAAGTGAAGAAGATGACAGCACTTCGCATATGCCTAGAAAAGTGCTTCCCATATACCATTATAATTGAAAACCACATCAGTGAAGAGGGATAAACAGAAATGAGAATTATATCTGGTGATGAATTTAGTTACTGGTAATTTTAGGAGAAACTGTACAGTGAATATAAGACACCTCAATTTAATATTCTACTCTTGCCCTCCTTTCAGATCTTCTGAGAAATACTGGCATGCAATGGAGTTCCTTTCATTTTTTTTCCACAGCAAAATACCTGCACCATTATGATGACACACTGATTTAAACTTTCATAGGAGACTCCAGTTCCACTAGAAAGGGTAGTGATCTCTTCTTTCTTAGTACCCTGCCTCCTTTTTAAAAAATAAAGATTAGTATATCCTCATGGGAGCACTATAATTCACCTGCTTCCCTAGTGAGAAATTGTCACAAATTAAAAAGATGTGGTATTCTACTATAAATTTGGACAAGTCTCTGCAGCATTATCAATATTTTAGATTAATGCTTTCTACTAAGTGTTTAGATAAATGTTTTGGCTGTATTAATTTTTTACTGTGTAAGTGTGGTCTGAATCAGAATATGATCTAAGTTGTGAAATATTTCCTTGAAGATTTTTAAAGTCATTTTTAAATGTAGAAGTGGAGTAAGGTATCAATTGTATCACCAGAGATAATATTATAAATTATGCATGAAGTGACTTTTTAGTTGAAATGCATGCTGTGTGTACATGTATGTATAGGGCTACTTTTGGAAGCAAAAGTATAAGCAATTATATAATATTTATGATATATGTATATATGAATGCATAGAAAACAGCCATCTTTCCATGGCCAGTATTTATTGACTGCGTGTGATAAATCAGTCACTATACTAGGCACTCTGGTGTCAGCCAAACATCCTAGCTTAGCATCAGAGTCCAGTGAAGGGTATTGGTTGGTTCACTTCTTGATTGTGTAGCTGCCTGAGAGCTTCAGCTTGTGACTGCTGCCCATGATCTCAAGAAACTGTCACACAACATGGAAGTTCATAAGGCAAGGATACCAGCACTCAGGAGGCTGAGGCAGAAGGATCATTGTGCATTGTGAGTTTGAGATCAGTTTGGCTACAAAGTGAGCTCAAGGCCAACCTGAACTGCAAGGGAGACTCTGTCTCAAAATAAATAAATAAACAAATAAAATAAGGCAAGGATAGCCCTGCTTCTAAAAGATTATAGCCCTTAAGAAAAAAAAATAAACGTTAAACTAATATTTCAAGCATGATGACTATTACTACAAAGAGAGAACTATCTAGTGCTATGGGGATGTAAAGCAGATGATTGGAAAGGCATCCTCCAAAATGTTAATAAAGGTTATTTCTGCAAATCAAAATAGATTGCAAGTGATTTTATATTTTTTCCTGTATTATTATTTTATTTTTCAAATTTTGTGTTTAGAGCAAAACGGTTTGCATTACATAGGGTTCTTTGTAGAAAAAGAATGAGTAGGACAGATAGATAATAGATTACAGAGATAGATAGATAAGAAAACATATAGTTTTATGAGAATTGGTTCATGCAGTTATGGAAGATGAAAAGTCTTATGAGCTTCTATCTGAAGAACTAGGGAAGCTTGTAGTGTAATTTAGACTAATTACAAAGGTCTAAGTGCTAGGAGACCCAAAAGTATAACTCTTACAGTTGAAGGCTTAAGAACATGGGGAGGATTACTAGTGTAAATCCCCAAGTCCAAATGCCTGAGAACTTGGAGATCTGCCATCCAAGAGCAGAAAGTGGGTTTCCTCTCTCCAGAAGAATATTTTTTTTATTTAAAAAAACAAAAGCACAAAAACATATTAACAAACAGACACAAATTAGCATAAAAATAGTACAATCAAAACTGATTTACAGAGAAGGTGACATGGACTCAACAATGGTTGTTGCTTCACCTATTGATATCTTCGAAGTGTATATACATGGACACAGATACAGACATGCAAAATTGGTCAGACAATCATCTCAACAACAGAAAAACACAAAAAACAAAAAACCAAAGAAAAAAAAATAAAATAAAATAAAATAAAAACCCAACAATAGTGGCTGTTTTCCATATAGATATCTTCAAAGTGTGTGTTCAGGATAACACACACAGACATACAAGATTGATCGAATAACCCGTCATCAATTATTGCTTAGCATTAAGTGATATAATACAATAGTAGAACCATGTTAGCCCTCCTGCACATATGTGTATACATATACACACACATACATTTTTTGCCTCTTTCTTTTCTCCTTTCCCTCGTGCCATCTGTTCTTTGTTTTTGAACAGATTTCCTTCATGTCTCTTAGTTTATATTCCCACCCTCAGGTTCTTACACCAGTGACACAATACGTTGCCTGCACAGGTACCGCTGATTTATTTCACTTAGGAGTACGGACTCCAGTTTTGACCACTTGCCTACAAAGTCCCCAAAACTGTCTTTCTTTATAGCTGAATAATATTCCATTATATAAAAATGCCACAGTTTTTTAATCCAGTCTTCTGTGGATGGACACTTGGGTTGCTTCCACATTTTAGCTATTACAAATTGTGCTGCTATAAACATGAGTGCACATATATCAGAGTAATATAATGTTTTCAGATCTTCTGGGAAAATACCCAGAAGGGGAATAGCTGGTTTGAATGGAACCTCTAGACCTAGTTTGCTGAGAAATCTCCAAACTGCTCTCCACAGTGGTTGCACCAGTCTGCATTCCCACCAGCAGTGTAATAGAGTCCCTATTTCTCCACAGCCACACCAGCATTTGTTTTTTTGTTTTTTCGTTTTTGCGGTACTGGGGATCGAACTCAGGACCCTGTGCTTGCTAGGCAAGCGCTTATTCCACTGAGCTATATCCCCAGCCCCCTCTCACCAGCATTTGTTATTGGATGACTTTTTCATACTGGCCAGTCTTACTGGGGTGAGATGAAATCTCGATGTTGTTTTTATTTGCATTTCTCGAATGACTAAGGATGTGGAACATTTTCTCATATATTTATTTGCCATTTGTATTTCTTTATCTGAGAAGTGTGTATTCATCTCAGATGCCCATTTCTGGATTGGGTC